>BSAI01000096.1:18821703-18857183 GCA_036245035.1 Adrianichthys oophorus
TATATATATATATATATATTGGCTGCACGGTGGCGCAGTGGTTAGCGCTCCTGCCTCACAGCAAGAAGGTTCCCGGTTCAAGTCCTGGCTGGTGGACCTTTCTGTGTGGAGTTTGCATGTTCTCCCCGTGCATGCGTGGGTTTTCTCCGGGTACTCCGGCTTCCTCCCACCATCCAAAAACATGCTTCATAGGTTGATTGGTTACTCTACATTGTCCCTAGGTGTGGATGTGAGTGTGCATGGGTGTGTGATTGTGGCCCCTGCGACAGACTGGCGACCAGTCCAGGGGTGTACCCTGCCTTCGCCCATGAGTAGCCGGGTTAGGCTCCAGCAACCCCGTGACCCCGAAAGGGATAAAGCGGATTGGAAAATGAATGAATGAATATATAAATATCTCTCTCTCTCTCTCTCTATAGATAGATAGATATATATTTTTAATATATAGACATATATATATATTTATATAGGGATACACGGTGGTTAGCACTCTTGCCTCACAGCAAGAAGGTTCCCGGTTCAAGTCCTGGCTGGGGGACTTGAAACAGTATCACCAATGGGGGACCTTTCTGTGTGGAGTTTGCATGTTCTCCCCGTGCATGCGTGGGTTTTCTCCGGGGACTCCGGCTTCCTTCCACCGTCCAAAAACATGCTTCATAGGTTAGTTGGTTACTCTACATTGTCTCTAGGTGTGGATGTGAGTGTGCATGGGTGTGTGATTGTGGCCCCTGCAAAACACTGGCGACCAGTCCAGGGGTTTCCCCTGACTTCTCCCATGAGTAGCCGGGTTAGAATTTGGCAACCCTGTGACCCCAACAGGGATAAAGCGGTTTGGAAAATGAATGAATAATAGAATGCAGAACATTTGTTTTAGGGCACCTGAAGTCATCCGGTGTCTCCCTTTAGATGAAAGTCTGGATATGTGAACAGTTGGCAACGTTCTTACCTTGCTGTACACGGGTGTTTACATCTACCCTCAAGTCTCTGAATACAATATCATCAGAGCCTTGGTGGAAATGCAAGGAATGCCAAACCTTAAAACATTCATTCTTTAATTTGAGGAGGATGCACCCAAAAGGCCATCAAACCTCAGGAGCCTGCAGCAGTAGAGCTCTGTCTGGCCGCCAGCTCATCTCCTGCGAGCCGGCATAGCAAGCGTGATCTCTCCAGCTCTATGGGCCCTGGGATGGACTGTCTAGGGTGTACCCGCCTTCACCCAACAGCAGCCGGGACGGGTTCCAGAAACCCTGCTGCCCTGAAAAGGATACAGAAGGTTGGGAAATGGATAGAAGTTCAGGAGAACTATGGATCAATCCACCATATTGGATGTGTATTCTCCCGCTCTCACTGAAAACGTCACATGCCCAAAACTGAGTCTCTGATTGGTTGGTGCAATGCGGCGATCTCCCAAAAGTTTTGATTTTTTTTAAACTCTGGTCCGCCGCGCCTGACACTCACATTGAGCTGTGCCGCTCAAATCGCGTTGTTGTCTGATCTTGGTGCCACGCCCACCGCTCAAATCACACCGCAGGACCTCAGATTGCATCAATACCATTGACTTCAAATTAAAACTGTCCGCTTCCACCGTGCAAGTCACAGTCGGAGTGAACACAGCTTTAGAGATTTGAAGATCACCTCCTGCTCAAACTGGTCTTGTAATCATTAAGTGATATAAACTCATTGGTATTAAAAGCAACCTCAACTTGTTGAGAACAACTAGTAATTGTTATTCTATTAACTGTAGTTTTTCTTACAAGTACTAATTTTACCCTCCTCCTTTATCCGGGCTTGGGACCGGCAAAGTGCTTGTAAAAAACACTCAGGCGGAGTTACTTTTTTTTTTAAAATAACTTGACCAAATTTGTGTGGGAAGCCGGAGCACCCGGAGAGAAACCCACTTGAGAATGGAAGAGCTTGCCAATTTCAAACTAAGATATGTTTGCAGTTCTCTAAATCATTTTTTAATTTTATTTATTTATTTATTATTTATTTTTATACAGTATATACAATATTTTCTTATTTTTTGTTCTCAATTTTCTGTATTAGACTTATTTTTATCTCATTTATTACTATAACACTGAAGTACAATGCACGATGTCAACAAGCTCATTTCCATTCTGTATTTAATATAGTCTTTCATTTCATCATATTATTATCACTAGTCTAATTTTTAGCTTTTCAGTTACTAATAATACTAAGGTACATTGTACTGTCAGTGAGATTTTTCCTGTTCTTCATTCTATCTTGTTTACTTGTCTATTTTTAGCTTTTCTTTGACTCCTATTAAAGTACATTCTGATGTCTGGCTTCTTATCATGATGCTGTAACAACGTCATTTCTTTCTGGGGATGAAAGTGACGTGTTTTTTTTTCTTGTGGATCTTGTCTAATGGATTTGTCTTTACAGTTGCAGGAACACATGTGGGACTTGGCTGAGAAGTTGATTTTAGAATTTAGTTGAGCCAAGGGTGAAGTAGCAGCTTTTGCAGAGTGGGGCGCTTCCTTGGGTTTCTGATGAAACAATTTCTCATGAATTTTTTGCAGTCATCAGAGAGGTCTTTCTTAATCTTTATCTTTTTTCTCAGGAATTTATCTGTATTGAAACGCCTCCTGTGGAGGATTTCATAGTGGACAATTCCCAGCTGCCACACCGTTGAGGGTCCAGCACTGTATGTATGATGATCCCTGCATTCTGGAGGGATGTGATCTTCAGTGCCATAGAAGGTGTGATGTTCTGATTTTGTCTTTGTGAAGCAGCTGAGTCCAAAGTCAATTATACGGACTTGTGGGGCGCCTGAACTCGTTTCTATTAAGATATTTTCCATTTTGATGTCTCTGTGGAAAATCTCTTCTTCCTGAAGGTGAATGGCTGCTTTGACTAGTTGTTTCAGGATAGTCTTGGCTTCCTCTTCACTCAATGAATCTTTACGGGATGACATAAAATTCAGAAGATCGTCTGCTGGGCACGGTCTCTCCAAAACTAAAATGAGCTCACGTGGCAGCTCATACCAGTCTAGCAAGGCTATTGGTGCTTTGCTGCCTTCTGAGTTTGATGTTCCACTCTGCAGTTTCAACATCACAGCTACTTCCACAGATAACTCTCTTCCATTGTCATCTTTGTGCTCGCAGCAGACAAACTCGTTGGGGATGTGTTTGATGGCAACGGCTAAATGATCAGATTTGCGATAGCCGGCAAACACAGATCCACATCCTCCTTTACCGAGTGCATTCTGTTGCTCGTATTTGGCCTCAAATTTAGTCTTTGGGTCATCTTCTGCAGTTGTGTCTTCTTTGATTCTTTTGCTTGGTGGTTCTTCCAGATCAGATGCCTTTCTCTTTCTGTTACTGTTAGAGATTTTATTATTCTTATTCTGTTTTCTTACTAATGGTGACCCCTCTGTGGAATGGCAGTTCTGAGTGTATCTTAAGAGGTTGTGACCTTTCCACACCAGGGGCAGGACAAACAGGGGAACCTCGAAGTCTTACATTCCAGGGCTGCACACTATCAAACTTCAAAGTCTTGTCGTGTGACCCCCATCTCAGGAAGGGGCACGGGTTACCTCTCCTGTTCTCTTCTTATCTACAAACTGCTTCAGCCAACCCCCTTTTTCTTCCCCTCCCTTAGTGGCTGAATCAGCATGTAACTAGGGTGTTCCCTTTCAATAAATAGCAGGGAGGGACGGAGATCTGGAGAGTGTTTGGAGGAGCTTGTAACAGAGCGATCTCTCGCACTCTCCCTGCAGGTGAAAGCCATACTCATCTCTCTTGTGTTTCTTTGCAGATTTACTAATGTTTGGGTTTTGAACCTAACAGTTACCATCCAGCATTGACATGGCAGATTGATCCTTTTGGGAAGGAAACTCAAGTTCCTGTCTTTTCTTTGCCGGCGTCACAGATTCGTCGTCATCCTCAGAGATTTTCCGTTTGAGGCTTCTTCGCTCGATCTTTGCATCATCTTGAAATGTGACACTTACTTTTTCGGTGTCACTGGGAAATTCAGGATCTTGTGGTCTTGAATCAAGGAGAACGATTTCCTTGGAAAAATTGCCCTTTGTTTGAGACATGGTGTCCAAAATGCTTTAACACGTAAACGAGAGGAACTTGTGTCTTGAAAGAAGGCTACGAAGTGCTTCTTGGTTTAGTGAAAGCTCAAGGGATTAAACTTGACTTGTTTAACTTATATATATGGATTAGGTTGGCAAGAAACACAGTGACATCATAAAGCCATTAGTAACATTACCTTGTGGTGCTAGGCAAAATTACATCATGGCTCTATGACATCATCAAGGTTGCTAGGCAACAATTTTTTTTTCTTGATGTAGAGCTTTTTTTCTAATCAGGACAGAAAAAGGAATCACATTACCAGTTACACAATTCAACAATGTAGCTGTTAACAAATGAACAAATTTTACATGACAAAAAAGGGAAAAAAATAAAAATCATACCCTTTTTACTGAAATTATTTTACAGAAAAGCTTATATGACAATAATTAGTTTGCTCTTTGGTGAAAAAGTAAAGTGAGTTTTTTTAACTCTACTCTACCAACAGCAACAACAACAAAAAAATGGAAACTAAATTAATTAAAGCTGCTAATGTTAATACTCTTGAAATCTAATTTGCGTTTGAAATGGGAGTCAATAAGTTGTGTGGCGGCCGTGGTGCAGAGGTAGACTGGTGGATTTCTGATAAGAAGATTGCAAGTTTCCTTCCCTTCCCACCCATGTTGTGGAATGTCCTTGGGCAAGACCCCCCCCACGCACACGCATACTTATTGCGTGCATTTGCTCCACCTCCATCCATGGTCACTCCCAGAAAACCTAAAACATTCCAACACCTGAATGCACGCAGCACTGTGATGCTTTCTCTGAGCAGCTATCGTGACTGTTTGTTGCTCTGGTGCAGGAAGACAGGCAGAAACAGACATGAACATGTGCACAAACACATTGTGATAACGTTTCCTGTTTTGGGTTTTTTCCACGCTACCTTGTGTGACCCCTATTTTTAGTCCAGCACAGCAAACATAGGCAGGAAAACTAAGTTGGGAAAGAATTGAAGGAAGTCTAGTGGTCATTTAGGCAAGCAAACTTACACATGGGCTCTGAGCTGGTTCAATACACAGTTTCACTGTATGTCGACGAGAAAGACAAAAGACTTCAGAGAGAAGCCATTTGGAGAACAGCTCAACAGGCCCCCACCCCATCTCTGATAGTTGGAGCTCAGTGCTGGCTCTAACAGTCTGTGGTGCCCAGCTTTGATTTGGTCTATTGGACATTTTCATTGTGTGGAGGACTCGTGCAGAAAGATCCTGGTGGCTGAAAGGGCCGATTGAGGTAAGGTACATCACTAAGGAACCTTTAAAGTTTATCGCTTTAATTAGTAAACTCAATTAAAGAAGAAAAACAGAAAAGCAAGAAGATTGTTAAGTTAGAACAAAGTTTTATTCCGTTTTTTTTATGCTTCAAATCTAATGAACATTGCTATGCCTCATGTTCTGTTGTTTCACAGAGATCAAAGCTGGGATAACGCTTTTAAAATATAAGATTAAGAGTAAGAATACCTATATTTTTTTACCTGATGACTTTTTCAAACCAAGCTATTCAACTAAAACTCAGCTTGTTACTAAACATTTAGGAATAGTAATCTTATCTTCTCATTGTTGGATATATCAGCAAAAAGCAGTGGGTAGGAGTAAGGTCATGAAATATCAGACTACATCATTATCAGGTAATTGCAGCATTGTTAGTGGACAGGGGTGCACCAACATGCTTGGTTAATTTTTTATGCTCATTTTTGTGTGATCTGTTGCCAAAGTCTTAACTGAACAGTAGTGTTTTGGTGCCACTCTTTTTGTAACCACAGCTATAAAATGTACAAAGATGTTTTTTTCAATAGTTTCCTTTTAAAAGGATTTTAAGGGGATTTAAGTACAAATTGGTTGGTTGATTCTTTTCTATAAAGCAAAAACCAAGGTAATCTTGAACTTGACCTCAGAAGTCTGGATTGTTTTGCTGATGTAAGATTGGATGTATGATTAGTTTTCAGATGGACAAACCCTATGGTCAGTTTTATGCTTCTTAGCTGTCTACGTCATGACTTGAAGTGATGTTGTCATACCTTAACAACAATAGACAGGACAAATATCTATCAATCTATAGGCTAAGTTCCAGCTTAGTAAACAAACATAAATAAATTATTTGGTACATAACATTTTGCTTGAGTTCAGTTTTCTTGTATGTTAAAAAGTGTGATGGAACCAGGCAGTGAATGTGTTTATTTCTGCTGCATAGTTGGACAGTGGAGTGAATGGGGACTCACGTGTGTCACATGCTATCTAGTGGTTAGGAAACTGACCTGGTTTCAGCTACCTTTTGTAACCAAACTCCTCTCAAACAGGAAGTCAGTTCCTTGTTCACACACACATATATATAAATATATTGCATGGTCACTATCTTATCCACGGGGGGCTTTGGGTATTTAAAATGAAGTCCCTTTGATTCAGGCCCTGGGGAAGCACTGAGCTGCAGTCACAGCTATTCTTGGGAAGCATTTGGTGGTTTAACTCCTCACTCTATAACCCTAATGCTGCGCATCAAGCATGGATGCATTACCAGTACCATTTTTAAAGTCTATGGTATTACCCAAGCTGGAACTCTTAACAATGACCCCCCTTTCTCAGGGCAGACACTCTCCCACTAGGTCGCTAACCAGGTCACTGAGCTTGCTTATCAGATAAACAAGTCTTTAACAAACAGAACATTTTGAAGGGATCAAGTTCTTCCAGTGTAAGTGGAACCAAATGAAAGCTCATGGGGCCTCACTGCGGTTCCCAGCAGTTTGCTGCTGTTGCATGTATTCATGACGAGCAGCTAAGACACACATCTTCTGATCAGAATAATTTCTTCATGAGCTGTCACCTGCGTAATGGCTCAGAATTGCCTCATGAGAATCTGACACCGACTCGGTGGTGCTTCATTTATGCAACATTTCAGCGGAGAAGCAGCAGATGTCAGTGCTGCTCCTTAATGAATAATCAGAACCAGCTGCTGCAGGAAGATAAACAGCCACTCTTTCTATCCTTTTGTTTTAATTTTAAGTTTGGGCTGATATATTATGGACCTCTGAATTCAACATTCCAAACTCAACTTAACCTGAGTTGTAGGATACTTAAAGTAAACTAAAAGTATATTTGAAAAGAAAATCACAGCCACAACATCTATATCTCTGTGCTATAAAGTTTTTATTTCACTGTCATTTTAAAGTACTTTTAAAACAGTATTAAAACAAAATGCATTTATGCTTTGCAATGCATTACTTTCACATAGAACTATGCCTTCAACATTTACAACCATCAGTGTGACACATCCTGGGTTAAAAAAGCAGCTCCTTCTTTAAACTGCATAAACAAAACCTTCAGAACTGTGCTTTTGTGCAGGAGAACCAAACTGCATCCACTGCAGCCTTGTTTGGAACAAGAAAACATGTTCTGTCTTTCACAAAAAAAAAGAAAAATCTTTATCATTTTTAAAAGTCCAAAGCAAACAGATTCATGTTGTTGGGTTAAAATGAAGACAACCCAGTTTAAGGACGTGTTCATTAGGCCAAAATTAGAGACTAGCTAAAATATATTCCTTTCATTATTCTGCTGGGAACATTGCATTTATCAAGACAAAGCTAAGCTGCCAATAGTCATATTCAGAAAAGTCATGAGAATAGATACTTTGCTGCAAGTGTACAGTTCATTTATTTAGAGACTACAATGTTCCTTATTTTCTTGCTCGTTTTTTCATGACCTTTAATTTAGAACATCATCATTTTTTTATAAAACAAAAACCAAAAGTTTTCAGATGAAGAGGTTGCACTTATTCTCATTTAGACTGAACAAATGGAGATAAATAAAGAATAGAAAAATAAACAAAAACAAATCTAAGTGTATCTTACTTATAAATTTGTAATACATGTTAAAATCAATTAAGGAAAATTGAGGAAAAGTATGTTCCAATCTTAGCAATTAATATGTGACTAAACTGTTGCATTATTAGATTTTTTTAAATCTATTTTATTTATTTAAGTTTGCAGTCAAGTTTCATGTTATATTAAGTTATACCTATTTTTTTATTTTTATTTTTTTTGGCAGTTTCTGGGTTCTTTGCAGTGATGTTGCGCTCACTGTCATCCCTGGGACAGTGAAGTGCTGCTGCTATTGTTCTGTTTGTGAAATGAACCTGTAATTATCCGAGTGCCGTAGAACAACGTGAGCCGAGCTTCAAGAATGTCAAGTGAAATGCTCCACAAAAGAGCAACACTGTGTGAGTGAAATAACACTCGTGTGTTTCAGCAGATCGTAGGCTACATTTGGCTGTCTGACAGCAGAGTTTGATTCACAATTGCAGCTGCGGTAATTCGTGGCCATAAAGCTCTCTGCCAAGCAACTGAACCAAAACATGAAGCCAGTTTAGTGCCACAAGGGAATTCAGACTTAGAACTAAACTGTTTTTGAATGTTATCAGAACAGATGTCGTATCTGGTGAACATCAATAGAGCAGCATGAAATCTAGAACCCACAAGTCTTTTTCTGTTTTGAAATTTAAGGTTCTGACCCTCAGAGTGGAAATAACATGTGATCTGAAAGCTTTTAATAGATTATTCATGGTGAGAGCCAGGTCCTGGGATTTCAGTCAAGCGCATGGTGGCAACAGCTCTTTTTATGGTACCTGGCTAGGCTCTGTCCAAAAGAACCATGTGGCCTCATTTCATAGGCCCACCATGAAGGATCAGAAGCAACCATTGCAGGTGCAATGGTGCCAGGCACCGGTAGTTTGGCTCACCGCTACACTCAGTTTGGGCTCTGAAACTCAACTCTCATGAGGCGTTTGACTCTCTTCCTCTCAGACCCATGGTGAGAGTTGGTCAGCTGTTGTCGTCTTGCTCATAGCCCCCAGCTCACCTGACGTGTTAAAGTTCACCCTGCTGAACGAGAGGGTTGCGGCCCTGCACTTCCAGGTCAGGACCAGGTCTCTCGTTGTGGTTTTGCCTTATGGACCCATAAGTGCTGTTCACATGATAAGTGTGCGCTCCTTGCAGGCTCCTTGTGTGTTCAGCCAGATTGTTAGAAATGAGGAAATTAGACAATAATTTTGTGCATGCGGCATTCATGCCGGCCAGTAAGGGGCCAGTACAGGGCACTGTACAACACGGTCACCCATACGTCATAAGTGCGTGTAACTTACTTACAGATATTTCACAAGATGTTTACCAAACACACAACAATCTATTTTCAATGACGTTCCTTAAGGTAGCCGTATGAGCCTCAAGGGAACTTCAAGATATACCTGCGCTCCCCTCAATATGCAGCCACTCCTCTGTCATGTGACTAAGACAGGGGTGTTCAAATCCAGGCCTTGAGGGCTGGCTTCCTGCTGGTTTTCCAGAAACCTTCCTTTGTCTGTTGTTGATTACAGCAGATAAAGCAGGTTGGATGGAAAACATGTAAGACACCGGCCCTTGAGGCCTGGATTTGGACGACCCTGGACAATGGCTTAAAATTTGCTGGCATAGGGGGGAGACCTGACAGACTTCACAGGCCCAAACATATTGTGTCTTATGGGTACATCTGACAAAGACCACAAGCTAATGAAGGAGTAAATCAAGTCTGGCTGGCTTTTGTGACAGGCGAGGCAACTTGTAGGTTTTGTAAGTCTAAGTAGCATGCAGAATGGCAAAACCTCAGGAGGAGGTCAGGAAGGCCATGAAGAACAACTATTGATTGGCTTCAAAGAAATTCTGGCAAACCAGTTGGTGCCCAAAGGAGCGGTAAACAGTTCTCCACAATGTGGTTGTTGAGGTGTTGACCTTGACTTTGGACAATGTTGAGAGGTGGAATATGCCTTCTACTCAGGAAGTGTAAAATGAAGACGTAAAAGTAGGCCAGTATGTCACCCATGATAAAGCAGTCAAAAAGCTTGTCATGGGGCTGTTTTGGGTGAGGGTTAGGGTTAACCTGGCAGACAGGAGTGGTGGTCCCTTTTCATAAGGAGGAACTTTAGGGGGATGAAATCACAATAATATTATTAGTGCCAAATCAATACCTCTGCATTCTGTGAGGGGTGCCATCAGTTATTGGAATTTACTGCAGTAAATTGATTTTGGAAGATAGGGCGGGTCAAAAAAAACCCAGGAAAACACGAACTTTGCGGCTCAGTTAAAGCTGTGGATTTCACTTCTTTATTACTTGAAAACAAAACAAGTTGATTGTAGTTAGATATTGTACTTCCCAGTATAGTTCTGAACATTAAATCTACTTGAAGAGGTGGGAAACATTTTGGAAACCAGGCTGTGGGTATATTTTTTTGCTTTAGTTGAATCAATTTAAACTGGCAAGAACAGCAGAATGAATGGTCATAGCTCTAGTGATTAGTTGGAGAACTTCATTAGACACTAATAACTTTCACTTAAAAATGGCCTTCAATCCGGCAACCACTAGTTCAGAGCTTAGAAGAGTTTCCATCCTGCTGTGCAGAAATGCAAGAGAATATTGACAGTCTGCTGCAGATTCACATCTGCTTTAACACAGGGCGAAAATCTCTGCTCTTTCTGAGAAAAGCACTGTCCAAACAGACAAAAAAGCTGTCAAAAAAGCGTTCCTAACATTAGGAATAGTCATCGGAACATTTTTAGTGTAAGACAACCTGCAACATAACTCCCACAAGAAGTCCCACACGCTGTATAATATGAACACATGGATGCAAGAAGTGTGAATTATTCATGATCTGCTGCTGCATTTCAGTTGTGACGTTTAAGCCAGAGGCCATGAAGAGTGAAGCAGAGTTCATGTGCCCACTCATCCCTCCATGTCCATCTGTCTCCTGGCTGAAATCTGCACACTGAAGGTCCACAGTTTCTTTCAACATCCAAGGACAGAACCCTCAGTCCATCACCCACAGCCTCTGACCTGTCTGCTCCCTGCAGACATCATTCCTCTCAGTCCCTTTCACCGCCTCTGATCAGCACTGAAGAACCACACAGCATCACACTAACTAAACTTACATTACATGTGATCTTTGATGTTGTATCTGATCAGAATTGCAGTAATTACACACATTACATGCAAACAGATGTTACCGCTTTCACTTAAGTTAGCTTTGAATGTGCTCCGTGTTTGCAGATAATCCTTAGGTGGATGCAGAAAGAAAACTAATAGATGCCTCAGCATAAACTGAACTGATAAAAAAGCACCACTTGGACAGAAGTGACCGTTTTAGCTTGAATACTCAGGATGACAGTCTGCATTCAACTGCAAAAATTACCAAAATAACACAGTCAAAGAAAACTAAAAGCTTGTGGTTCCAAATCTATTCATCTTTTCTGTCAGCGTTGTACTTCTAGAGTTTTTTTTTCTTGTGCTTCTGTTGTTTGCACTTGTCTGGATTCTCATTTTTTTTAAATTTTTTTAAAGGAGCTGACATATTCTGTTATTATTACAACTGACCCTAAAGTTAATTAAAATAAGATTTATGGGCCTTGCCTGAGTCAAATGACAGGAATTATTTGTAGCTTTCACTATACAGTTCACGCAGCTCTTTAATATAGTTTGGAGATTTTTACCAGAACTGCCTGAAAATGATAAACATCATCTGTGTAAGGGGGGAACCTATAGAGCTGAGAGTCATCAGAGACAAAAGTGAGAATCTGATAATCTGAAACACACATTTGTTCAAACAAAAGATAAGTTGAGATGCAAACTTTAATATGAGTTCATTCAAATTTTTCCCTTGACAGCTGTTTTGGGCAAATGTTGCTTAAAATGTTCAAGATAACTTTTGCATTTAACCCAGTAAAATCTTTGGAAATCAGTTTTGAACCAAAATGGATCAGTGAAGTTCAACCTGTCACAGTCTCTGGAGTATTGACTGTATTTGAGAACTGGACCAAGAGAGTGTGACGTCACGCATAGAAAATAGCTTACTTTTGGCTCCAATGAAAGGAAGTAACTTCAGTCACCATTTTCTTGCAATACAGAGGCTGTGAGTCAGTGAGCAGTGATTGAGTCGGTCTTAGTCAAAATGGCAATCACTCTTGCCAACCAGGACTGAGCCTGTTGGAGGTCAACATCCCGAAACATTTCAAATGTTCGACACATGACTGAATACTTTCATGGAGGCATCTGGTTGGTCAGTTTATAACTTAAATAATCTCCAAAAATAAAAATGAAAAACATTGTGAAAAAATAGGATTAGCAAGAACATGTTTAAAAAGCTATACAAGCAAGAAATGGTTATTCTGACAAATACAATGACTAAGTAATAACTGTTAAATTTTTACTTCTTTGGCCTAGCAGGTACTTCCGGTTTGGAACGTGAGGGGGACAGGTTGCTAAGTCCAGTTTTATTATACGGTCGATGCTCTGGATATATAGACGACAACAACAGCAACAACCTGGCTGTAGAGTACAAGTCCTGATGAAAGTGTTTGAGATGAACAGTGTTTTGTGTGGTTTTTATAAAAGGACAACCATGCTTTTTTTGGCGCATTATTGATAAAAAATGAAAAACTAATAGGTGTTAAAAAGCCTTTGCAGTCAGCATTTGTGCTTGTTCTCTGTGTGAGTGGGTGTGTGAGAGGTCACATGATAGATTGTTGCTGGAGGCTGCTGTGTTTACCGACACGAGGCGGAGGCGGCGGAGGTGGTCAGAGTGGAGTAAGCTCCACCAGAGGAGTCTCTGTGAACAGACAGAGACACACAGACAGACAGATAGGACAGCTGTTGTGTCAGAGGAGTAATCATAAGTTTGGATTTTTGTTCAGGAGTTGCTGCTGAGGAGGTAAGATCCGCACTTTGTTATAGTTTCTTGGATTTTCAGAAATGCTCACCTGTTTCTGACAGTTACATTCATAAGTCCACACGATGGCAAACTTCACTGAGAGGGATGCTCTTAAATTGAAAGGGTTTTTGAAAGGAAGGGGTTTGTGATACAGCAAGCATCCAAGCTGTTCCTACTTCCTGAATGCAGCAGTGACTGTGAGGAGTCCTTTAAAATCAGCTTTGAATCAGCCCTACCAAAACAAGAGCTTTTCATTTATAGCTTTTACAGAATTAAACATTTGGTGGCGCAGTGGTTAGCGCTCCTGTCTCACAGCAAGAAGGTTCCCGGTTCAAGTCCTGGCTGGGGGACCTTTCTGTGTGGAGTTTGCATGTTCTCCCCGTGCATGCGTGGGTTTTCTCCGGGTACTCCGGCTTCCTCCCACCGTCCAAAAACATGCTTCACAGGTTAATTGGTTACTCTAAATTGTCCCTAAGTGTGGATGTGAGTGTGTATGGGTGTGTGATTGTGGCCCCTGCGACAGACTGGCGACCAGTCCAGCGGTGTACCCTGCCTTCGTCCATGAGTAGCCGGGTTAGGCTCCGGCAACCCCGTGACCCCGAAAGGGATAAAGCGGATTGGAAAATGAATGAATGACCATCATAAAAGTTATGGCAAATTTATATTTTGTCTGTAGATTAAATTAAGAGTCTTTAACTATTAAGCAATTTGCCATTGTGTTGTAAGTGTTCAAAGATTTGCTAAATGTAGTTTTTTTTTTTTTACTTTTGTCTTTTAGTTTTTAATGTGATCATCCCTTTTTCTCCCTTTGTTTTCTGTTGATCTTTTTCCAAAGATTCTCAAATCACAGCTAAAAATAGTACACGTTTGTCTTCCGAGTTAAATTTCGCAAGGATGGCAGTAGTATCATTCATGTTTACAAAAGACATCTTTTAACACGCAAACTTTGATTAATCAATTTTGTTAACATCAAAAGTGATTTTTGCCTGAAAAAAGCTTATTTTAATCCCAACTTTTTTGCCTGCCTCTTAGTTTTTTAGTTTTGTCCTAGCTACCACGCCTGCTTCGGCGGGGCCACTCTTCCTCATGCTACATTCCATCATCCACCACAACGGAACCCAAACACTCACCTGAGCACGGGTGTCAGTGCACTTTTGCACAAATAGTATGCGTGACAGAATGAAATACTTCACATGTGTATGTTTGTTTGTTTGAATGCGTATGTGTGTGTGTGAGCTGTAGTTTTATTATGTACATGTTGACAGTTTTGTATGTAAAGATTTTTGGAACCAGCAGGTATGTTTGTAACATTTGAGTGTGTGTGGACAGGCTCCACCCTTTAGACTAACATTTAAACCTGACAGTAATGATGATAGCCCCTGCGACAGACTGGCGACCAGTCCAGGGATGTACCCTGCCTTCGCCCATGAGTAGCCGGGTTAGGCTCCGGCAACCCCGTGACCCCGAAAGGGATAAAGCGGATTGGAAAATGAATGAATGAATGAGTAATGATGATAAATCTCCAGCAACTTGTTGCTTGAGGATTCTACCCCCTCCTACTACTTTAATCATGCTCCGACTTCCTGGGATGATTTTGCTTATATCACTTGCGTTTTTTTGCTCCATTTGAGGCAACCAAAATCAATACTTTCAGCAACTCGTAACAGCCAGACCATGATGCCATTTTCTACTTTGAGACCTTTTAAGCATGTGTTCTTATTCCACACAGCAATGCTAAAACAGCAGACAGACAAGCTCTGAACACAGTCTCAGATCAAAGCACATGGCGTTTGGCCTTCAAAGAACATGTGATCAGGAAGGAGATAGAAGAATGGGGGACTGACAACAAAGGTTTTTTCTCTAATGAAGTAAAGCAGTTCAAAGTGACTTCACTTCCATTTGTTTGCTGAGTGAAGAGGCACATATCTGCATTGTAAACAGGCGGCAACTCTACTCCGACAGCTCTTTGAGCTTTAGTGATGCCTTGTGGGAACAGAGGCTTCTGGGAGTTTGGACTTTGTTAATGGATCATCTCCTTGGTAATGGGAGAAAAACAGACGTCACGGGCCAGCATTTTGTGTTTCCTGAAGCTTGCATCAACATTAAAAATCAATGGGCCTATGTTTGTTAGTGAGTTGGGGTGTGCAAACAGAAAATGAATGAAAACATTGTTCAGACTTAACTGTTGGGTGAGTGAACAGAGGGGGGAGAGGGGTTCTATGTGAGTATCCTGCATGTGCAGAGAGCTGGCATCATGTGACTGCAGTAACCTGACATAACCCCTCCATCACTGCAGGAAGCGCACAAGTCTGAGTCTGTGACATCATCATTATTTCCTCCATGCAGGACAGTACAGTCAAGGGAGAAGCTGTATCAAAATGTCTGCAGTTTACTTTTGATTTTGTGTAAATCATTAGATATAAACATGGATCTCTGTCAATTTTTCAAGGTTTATGGTGCTTTAATTCCAAGGCATTGTGTATGCCAGATTGACACATTTACTGGTCAAATGTTGGTTAACTACAGAGATACTATAGGAGCTGTGTTTACATATAAAAATACAGCAATGAGAGACAGAAAACAATATTCTGCAGCAAAAACATCTCATTTTGGTGGGAAATTCAAGTGTGCTCCTGCTTTTTTTTAAGAATACAGTTTCAGGGCAGATGCAACCCTAAATTAAAAAAACACATGAAGTCATCTTTGAAATAAGAGACATTTAAACATTACAGATTTCAGTTACAGAACTTGTTTTCTTACATTTTTAGCCCTCTGTTGGATAAAAGATCATTCTTTGGTCAGTTTTATGGTCAAAAATAGGCAGAGAAAGACCCTTTGAATTTCAATGATGGGGAATTTTAAATAGGAGATTACAAAGCACTCAAAGATCTAAGCTAAACTGCTTCTGAACAGAGAGTTTACAGAGAAATCTCCATTGCATTTTGAAACAGAAATTGGATTCATGTCACAAGTTCACAGACGTTTTATGAGCCAGCAAAATGCATTTGTTCCATCCCTGTCACTATGGTAACCAAGGATGACTTGCTTTGAAGTGATGAAGCAGTTCAGATAAAAGATTTCATAATGGGCTTTCTCCCATTGCAACATGCCATCCTGAGCTTTAAGGGTTATTCACCTGCCACCCAAATCTGAGAAACATGGGTTCAGTTTGCTGGAAAAAATAAGATTTCAACACAATGTCATCAGTACGGTGGCCCTGAAGTGCAACACCAACAAATCACTCAACACAAAAACATAATGGCTATGACAGCATTTGATTTTTGATGCCAAATGACTTTTGGTTGAAATGATGAACAAATGTCACCATCCAATCAACCATTTCTGGTTTCTTGTTTCATTTTTTAACATTGTATTTTGACTATTGGAATTTACTTTTTTTTCTGAAATGGTTTTTTTTTTCTTTTTAATGGAAACCGGAAAAGGAATAGTACAAAAAAGTAAAAATAATTCAAATGGATTGTCTTTTATTTTTATTTTTTTAAGTACCTTTTTAAAATCTGCATTTGCATTAGCACATATCATTTACTGTACAAAAATCCAATGTCTTCCATCCCCATTCTATTCTACATACAGCTGCATTATTGCCAAAAATATCAAACATAAAAGCATGTTTTGTATTAGTTAATTAAAAATGTAATTACAATATCTGTAAACATGTCCGTTTGCACATTTCTTTGTTTGATTTACTTCAGTTAAGGCTGCAAACCTACTGTAGTTTGTTGAGCTTGTAAGCAGTTTATTAATATGGCCTTTGTAGACAAACAGAACAAAATTTTTGTTCTGTTAAAAAAACATCTCTCACTGCTCTTTGAGTAAAGAATTTAGTGTGTCCAACTTTCCAACTGCTAATAAAAATATGACTTTATTTGTCCAAAGCAAACAGTAATCACAGACAAAAATGACCCAACCACATTTAAACTGGGAGCTGTGAGTGAGTCTGCATGCATGTATGCATGCTTATGCTTTCCATTCACGCTTAATGGCTAAGATTTTCCAAAAGTCTTGTAACGCTGTGAGGCGTGAGTGAAATCTCAATTTAATGCATGATCAGCATCTCCTCACCTTCCCTCTCTGGAATTTTCTAACAAGGAAAAAATGCCTGAATTATTTCTTTCATAATTGTCGCAGACTCATTGGTTCCCTCAACTTTTTGTTTTTAATATCCTCAAATCTATAATAGGTTTAGCTCTGGTGAGTTATAAAAAACAGTGTGAACAGAGTGAGAGGTTATGAAGCTTTAAAAGTGTAAAAATGGGTTTATAAAGAGTTGTGATCTGCAAATAAATGGATCTAGAAGGACAGTTTGTTCCGATCCCAACAAACGTTTTACTGAAATATCTCTGATTTACTTACTGTTTGATCATTGATGTTTACACACAAAAAACCACAGGAATAGAAGATGGTGGGGTTTGTTGGAGACTTTTGACACATTCTCATGTCAAACAGAACACTTTCTGGTTTTCCCAGGTTTTTTTTCTATGCACTCTTAAACCTGTACTGTCTGAAAGTGAGTCATTTTATGATCTGTATCATTGCAAGCAGTAAAATACATTTTTAAAATATGCAAGAATTTCCCTATTTTTGTGGGACAACAAATCTTTGGAAACAAGAAGATTAGCACTATTTTATTGCTTTTTATGCTTTTGGTGCTTTTAACAACTTCTTGTGGAAATGTTGAGGGGTTGGAGACCGGCACAGGGAGACCCAGACGCACGCCCCCTCATGGCTACATGGGTAAGCAGTTACGTAAAGGTTCTTGCCCAAGCATAATAAAACCAGACAACATCGAGTTTGGTCCAACTTTCTTTTAACTGTACTTCAAACGCTTTGTAGTACAATCCCTCTTAGATCCGGGAGCATGTCAAAGACTTCTATCAGGGATTCATGGAACACGTGTTGGCAGTCCTCAGGTCACCACAGGTTCTGGATCTGTCTGTTCACAGGAGAGCCTTCAATCTGCAGAAGTGTTGACGTCTCCCAGCACGGCACAATGGGATCCTCCACGCTGGGGAAGGCAGCATCCATCGACAGCCTCCTTAACGAATGCATTCAAGCTTTTGGTGAGCATCATGTTGGGAAACCCTGAGTCAAAATCACAGTTTTCATATGAAAGGCATCTTTGATCATAAACCCACTAGTGCTGTTTCAGAAGTTGGACTCCAGGTTCACATTGTTTTTATCTTGGAACTCTCCTAACAGATGACAGTGGGGAGCTGCATGTTAACCTGCTCCCCCGCACTCTGCTGCTGATGCATCGCTGGTACGTGCCATCCGCTGAACTGGCCGGAAAGCTGCTGATGATATATCCCACATGAAAGGCACACTGGAGGCACAACGGCCATAACTTCAACTGGAAATGGTTCCTCATGATGACATAATATACAAGCTGAGCTGTTACTATTCAGTCAGTATATGCATTTCAAACAGTCACAAAACCCAAGAAGCATCCCAGCAGCATCATGCAGGTGCACACGCTCTGCTCTTTAATAGCCGAACAGAATTTTTCAGCCTCCATTGTAGAAGTGCATCTTTGCTTCCTCCCCTGAAGTGATGCTTACCTCCTTCAGGGTCAGACAGAAACAAAGTCCATTTGTTCAGCAATGTCTTTTAGGGGGAAACTATACTTTCCTTCACAGTATTTCCATGTTTTAACTACAAAATTTGGACACAAGGGCGGACTTAACATTAGGCAAAGGTAGGCCCTTAACCATTTACGAGCCCCGACCTGAGCCAATAAAGAAACGTCTAAAATGATGATCCATGCCCAATATTCCTAAACTCTGTCACTGTTGCTGTCTAAAAGTGGACCAATAAAGAAGTTATTTGATGGACGTTTTACAAACTGCTATGTCCACCCCTGTTTGGACGCAGCCTTCTCTCTTTCTTTCTGCACATCAGGCATGTCCATGGACACCTCTCATTTTTTTTAAATGAATGACACCATTGCCCTGGGTAGCTAAACATTATTGTCCCTGGTTAAAATAAAGAAAGCCTCAAAAATGCAAACATTCATGCACATGGCATTACCTCCTATTAAGTTTTGTTTATTTGGGACCAACGAATGTCAAAATAATATGTTCAAACTATTTCAGGCATTATTTGCACTCGTCTATCATACCTGTACAGCGAAAATGAATGTTATTTCCAAAGAATACTTTGAAAATGTAATTTTTCTAAGACAAGTTCTTGACTAAGTACTTAATTAATAAGTAAATTTAATGCACGTTACATTAAAATGTAAACATCAGCTAAGGAGGTTGATATTAACAATTTTCTAAGTGTTCAAGTAATTCTAAGATACAAATTCTACGTCAACACTCAGAAAAGAGCAAAGCAATGATTGAAATCGACAGCATCCTCAGTCTATAAGAAGCTAAAAAGCATCTTAAACAAATCATTTTAATCTGAAAATGTTCATTTCAGAGCACTGGAGTGTGAAAACAAAAAACAACCTCCACAACTTCCACTTAGAATAAAGTTTGAATATCAGGAGGATTTTTACATGTTCTACAGTACTTTGTTCACCACTCTGGATTGCATCAGCTTTATTCATTTTCATATTCAGGGTGAAGAATGAATGTAAGACTTTTAAAGCAGGTTTAGATTAAACATCAATCAGTTTGTCAAATTGCTGGAAAGTCCTTAACCTAAAGCTACGTACCGCGACTGCAGAGGAGAAGATCACCAATCAACCAGACTAAAGATCTGCTATCTAATGAGGTGAGACGCACTTTACACATTTTTCCATCACCCACCCAACAAGTTTTATTATTAGATTGTTTAAATGTCCTTATACTTTGTTAAATAATGTATTATTCTCTTAATACAGAGTTTATGGCTGTTGTGTTTTTTGTAGAAGTTTTGTAAATGGGTAATTCCGTCACATTTTCAGGTACTGGATTGTGACCTTCCCGGCAGAATTCAACCTGGATTTGGGTCTGATCAGGATCACAGAGGAGTTCAGGGATGTGGCGGCGCAGCTCGGCTGTGAGGAGCACTTCAAGCTCATCGACATCTCCACCATGTACGCTGTGCACACTGAAAGAAACAGAGGAGAGCCTGGCATGATCTCTTTTATGATGACGAAGAGCAGTTATAATTGTGTCAAAATGTTTTAATGTGTAAATCATTTTACCTGGTTACCGTTTTGAAATGTATACTTAAAAAATGTTTGAAATATTAATCAAAAGAGAATCATTAAGTCAATATATATATATATATATATATATATATATATATATATATATATATATATATATTTCATTGTCTAAAAATAAATGATTTTACCCAATTTGGAGCTTTTTATTTTTAATAATTTTTCATCCACAATTCTCAGCTACTAAACTCACAACATTTCCTAAATTCTCCCTTCTGCAGTCCGTCATACGACTGGATGCGGAAGCTGACCCAGAGGAAGAAGCAGACCAAGAAAGGCAAAGCCTCCCTGCTGTTTGATCACCTGGAGCCCATGGAGCTGTCAGAGCATCTCACCTTCCTGGAGTTCAAGTCCATCCGGAGGATATCGGTATTTTTTCTGAAAGACATTTATATGAAAGTTAAATAAATTCTAAACTCAGCTGGGGGAGGAACTGTCTTTGAGCTGGATCGGGCAACTCACCTTGTCTTAGGTAGTGCTGAACCTGAGAGATGGTAGGGTCTCCATCTTGTTCCAGTCTCCACGACACCGGGGTCAGGGTGAGGTCCCATCCTCAGCTGGTGAATAAATCCTCATCCTAGCCCAAGACTTCCACTGCGTGTATTACCTGGGCAGCATCACGTGCCGGGCTCTGTGCAGTGACACCTGAAGAGGCAGTAGAAAATCTGGACAGTACATCTGCATTAGTGTGGTCCCTTTACTACTGACATGCAGTCAAACAATGTCCACTGTTCAGCTTGTTCTTCCTCCATGGCAAACGCCTCAATTTTGACCTCAACCTAAAAGAAAAAACTTCCCCAAAGTGCAACCATTCCCCCCTTTCTGACTGGTGCCCTGTATCAGCAGAATTGTTCTGGACCAGCTGACAGTCAAATGAATGCAGGCTCATCTTTTAATGTGATACCCTAAGATTCTCACACTGTTCTCCTAACAATCTATATGTCACAGACACTTAGCCGAAGTCTCTTCAGTAACCGCCTTAGAGCATGCCTCCACTGTACCAAAGTAGCAAGCGTAAGTTTTGTACCTGACCTTGATACAGATCATGGATGGAAAACTCCAGGCCTCAAGAGCCGGTGTGTCTGCACGATTTCCAGATATCCAAGCCCAACTCAAGGCTGATTACCTGGTTCAGGTGTGTCCAGAACATGCCAGAGAATGGTATGTTGGTAAACGTGCAAGAATGCGGGCCTTGAGACTTGAGGCTGTGAACAGCTTTCAAACTGATGTGTGCAGTCTAATCTTATAGAGCGTGGAGAAGTAACTGCCTCTGCTGTCAAAGGCAGAAAATTGAGCCAGTGGTGAAATCAATGCAGGATCCCATCCAGGAATCCAACAAAACCACAAAGCTTCAGCTTTTGTTTCTTTTTTGAGAAAGAGGCAGCAGTAAAATCCACTTTCCTCCCAGCTAAACACCACAACCTTTTTTTTCATTTTTTTTTCGTTCTTGAAGAAAAAGAAAAAATTAGAAAAACAAAAGTGTAAAAGAAATTTGAATGTTTTTTAAATGAAAGACAAAAATGTAATAAAAAATATTTTTAGGTGTTACTCCTTTTTATTCACGCTTTAATCACATACAGTATATCTATCATTTATACAGCTACTTTCTATTCTTACTGAGTGATATTTTACAGTGTTTTTGTGTCACATTTTGACCCCTTCTGTCCCCAGTTCACCGATTACCAGAGCTACGTGATCCACGGCTGCCTGGTGGACAACCCCACCCTGGAGCGCTCTATCGCTTTGTTCAACGGAGTGTCACAATGGGTCCAGCTGATGGTGCTGAGCAAACTCACGCCGCAGACGCGCGCTGAGGTCATCAGCAAATATATCCATGTGGCTCAGGTACCAACAGCCAGGTGTAGTTAAAGACTTCTCTACAAAAGATCTGCTGATGTTGTTACAATCCAAGCTGACATTGCATAAACAGAGATGCATTTTACATTTTGGTGATTTGGGTTGTTTGTGGAAGAACTCTCCGTGCTTTAAAACTAAGTTTTCCTACAGGAGGGAAAGAAAGAATGATTGCATCTATTTCACTCTGACTATATCACAGGTTTCATGCTCTCCATGTTGTAGCATTTTCTAAAAAGACAAGAAAAATGTCATTGTCATTTTACTGTGTCTGCTGAGCCATGTGTCATTGTTTACATTCATTCATTCATTTTCCAATCCGCTTTATCCCTTTCGGGGTCACGGGGTTGCCGGAGCCTAACCCGGCTACTCATGGGCGAAGGCAGGGTACACCCCTGGACTGGTCGCCAGTCTGTCGCAGGGGCCACAAACACACACCCATGCACACTCACATGCACACCTAGGGACAATTTACAGTGACCAATTAACCTATGAAGCATGTTTTTGGACGGTGGGAGGAAGCCGGAGTACCCGGAGAAAACCCACGCATGCACGGGGAGAACATGCAAACTCCACACAGAAAGGTCCCCCAGCCAGGACTTGAACCGGGAACCTTCTTGCTGTGAGGCAGGAGCGCTAACCACTGCGCCACCGTGCAGCCTCATTGTTTACAGACCTTTCCAATATGGCGTCGTTCTTTACGTATCTTGGACAATGGTAACATGCTAGTGTAGCGTCTCAAGTAATACAACTCATTGTTATCGATAATATTGCAGATCCTTCCGAAATTGGAAAGCAATAGAGATACAAAATTGTCATGTTTGTTGTCATGTTGTCATTTTAAAGAGAATAAAGCAAAATGCTGGAAACAAAGAAGGACAGCATGCAAGAAAAAAGCAAACCATAAAATATGAATAAATATATATTTTATACAAACACAATATGTTTTGTAGAATGCTTGTTGCAACATCTGAGCTTTTGTAAAACAATCCTGAAAAAAAACATATAAAATACAGTGTTGTGTTGTTTAGTTTTGTTTGCATTTCTGCAATAAATATCTACGCAAATCTAAAAGATAAAATACACTTCATGAAAAGATGTTGAAGAAATTAAATAACTATGTTTATTTATTGTATTTATTGATGAAAACATGTAATAGCAGTTAAAACCAAAAGTTCTTGAGTTTTGAACAAGAGTTTTTATGATGGTAGGAAGTTTGATTGATTTTTTTTTTTTTACTGATGACCAAGACTAATAAAAGCAGAAAAATCATGACTTTATTCATTTGTGTAGTTTTTTACATTAAACTTTTCTATTTGACATCCTGCTGTCAGAACAAACTATCTGTAGAAAGAAACTATCTGCTCAAGTGAGAAAACGTCTGCATCTTCCTGAGATCTGAAACAAAAGCAGTTAATAAAATAAGACAACCTGTAGAGTCTGAATGTATTGCATCTGTAGAGTGCAAACAAAAAAGAGCAAGTTCTCCCAGTCTCCCTCTTTGTTTCCAGAAGCTGCTGCTCCTGCAGAACTTCAACACTCTAATGGCTGTGGTGGGCGGCCTGAGCCACAGCTCCATTTCCCGCCTCAAGGAGACCCACTCATACCTCGCTCCAGAAGTGCTGAGGGTGAGCCTGGAATCTGTCTGAACTTTTTGTATTTAAAGTAGATGAAATGTGTTGTTTTTGTGTTCTGAACTGAGTCAGAACCATCCAGAACTTTCAGGTAAATTTATAAACCTATTTGTTTTTTATGAATTAAAAACTGTATTTCATCTTACTACTTCTTTAAAAATGTGAATCCATTAAAAAATAAAAAAAATCACAACAAAAATGTTGGTGGAATTGGCAGAATCTCTGCATTAGGTGAATGAATCCAATTTAATGTAAAGCTAGATTGGCCACAAGATGGAGATATTGTATCATCATTGACTAAATCAGTTTGACAGAGAATGACGAAGAAACACAGAAACCATAACTGTTTAAAACAAGAAAGCACAACAAGTCATTTTATAAAAACTGATAAATATTCATCTGTTAATATAAAATGACTTTAAGAAGATTTTTTTTTTGTCTTTTATAATATTTTAGATACTATCTAAAATATCAATACTACAACTAGAGAAAAATAAGAGAAAACAACAACTTTAAAGGACAGAAATTGGAAAAAAAAAAAAAAGCAAAAAACTTCTTCTTAAAGGTTTTTTTTTATGAAAATCTGAATCATTTCCAGGTGAGAAGATTAGGTATGGATAATGGCTTTAATGAACGCTGATTTGTTATTATTTCATAGAGCAAAAACAAGCTACTAAGTGTACAAACATTCATCAAAAATCTGTGTTCGTTGGACAATAGAAAGAAATATTTTTAAGAAGGTAACTTAGCTTTGGGATATATGTGTAGACAAAAGAATGCAGATTCTGATTTCTCTTCTTCTCTGACTTTGCGGCCAAACCCTCGTCTAGTTTTTTTCAATGTTTTCCCCTTCCTGTCCCAGATCTGGAGTGAGATGACTGAGCTGGTCTCTTCCAGCAACAACTACTCGTGCTACAGGAAGGCCTTCAACGAATGCCGAGGCTTTAAAATCCCCATCCTGGGCGTGCACCTCAAGGACCTGATTGCGGTGCACGTGGTGTTTCCTGACTGGGTGGGTGACAGCAAGAAGATCAACCTTGTCAAGATGCATCAGCTTTACATGACCTTCAATGAGCTGGTGTCACTCCAGGGGGCAGTGGCCCACGTGGAGCCCAACATGGACCTGATCTACCTGCTGACGGTGAGAGATGACATCACTCTTGTCTTTATTCAGACTTTTGGAGGGGTTTAGGCCTATTATTTACAACTAACTTACACCTTAAACTGTAGGGTTTTTGCTAGAATTTGTGTCAGATGTTCTTGCTTTTATATTTTGAATTATTTAACTTATTTTCTTAGAAAAGCTGCTTTTGCACTTGTGTGAATGGGTTGCACCACAACACCTGCAGTAACCCAAAAGTACAGTTTCAGATAAAACAAGCTGAATACCAAGACATATTTTTACTCTTTTGTTTCTCTTTTGGGGTGTCTGGCATCTAATGTCTGCTGTGGTCTTTTTTAACTACTGGTATCAAAACCTTCGATTTTGATGTTCCTTGGTACACTGTTCTGTTGTTTCATTTAATTTTTTAGATGTTTGATGTTTTAAGCTCTTTAAAAAGGAATGTGAAAAATTTAAAATCCTTCCTCATTCGTAATGACCTGCGTTTGCAGACAACATTTACAGATGCAGTTTTGCAAGAAAATGCAATTTTCTGTTTTGCAAAAAAGGTTAAACAAGATAATTAAAGTGCTAACAATTTTTTCAAACAATGTTTGCATTTTAAACTACCCAAAGAAAAAGTTCTGAAAGTTCTTTCTAAACATGTAAATCTAAAAAAAAAAAAAAAAAAAAAAAAGCTCAAAAAAGACATTTTTTTCTGAATAGAGCCTTCGTCTGGTTTGGAGCTAAACTCAAGCAGCAGTGAACAGAAATCGATTCTGTCCACTGTTCTTATGTTTTGGACTCTTTAGGTTGCTTGTAGAAAAGCTGCTCCTGCTCTTTATTTCTCTGGTTGTGTCAGTTGTGTAACATCAAAATTTTAGGGTAAAGAAAGAAGACTTGGCAAAAGTATGAAACAGCGATTTCCTTTCAGACCTCAAGCAACAGGAACAGCTCAGAGAGAAAAAGGCAGAATATTTCTTCATAAACGGAGAATACAAATCCTTGTTGTTGTTTTAATGACCATCAAAAACCCACACTGTAAAAAGTTGCTGTAGATTACACTGTAACTTACTGGCAGCTGGATGCCAGTAACTATTGTAAAGCATTTTACAGATGTATTACTGTAAAATGAAATACAGTAGAATTTCTGCGTACTGTATTTCATTTTTTAGCTGTTTTACTGTAAAATGAAATGCAGAAGTCACTGGCATCCAGCTGTCAGTATTTACCGTAACTGTTCCTGCAGTAATTTTGGTTCTCTTACAACGACTTCTCCAGCTGTTTTGAGTGAAGGCCATTTTCATCTCTTCTCTTAGTTCATTACAACCACTCTTGTAGCTGTTTTCAGCCAAGGCCACATTCACCCTGAGCAAGTTCTCACATCGATGCAATACCAGAGAATGACATACTATCCTCTTTTCTTTTTTACACCACTGAACAATTTTAAGTCAATTTTAGTTAAACAAATGTGCACAGAGAAATTATCCAAACTTTACACACAAAGGTTTCCCAGTGGGGATTGAACCAACAACCTTGTGCTGTGAGATGATAGTGCTAACCACTGCACTAGAAATAGCCAAATTTACAAGCTCCCTGCTCCTCTCTATTCTGATGCATCCACTTGTAGATGACTAGATCCATGTACGTCTTTGTTTTCCTTGTCTCAGCTGGAATAGGACTCAGAACTGTGTGGCTGGAGAGCTCCAACATTGCGAGCCATTTTTGTTGCACCGTAATGTTAGGCTGGGGGTATGAGGGAGTGTAAGGTAACGAGAGAAAGTGTTACCAGAGAGCTCTCAGCAACGGGGAGTGGACGTTCCACAAAAGAGCTCCTGCAGAAACTATGTCCTAGAAAACATCATTTTTTTATTTTAGTTAACAAAAGCCTAGTTATAATGAAAAGACCACTGGGAACACTGAGATGATCTGAGCAGAATTTTAAAGTAAAAAATGTGGGGAAAATCTGAATTAAATGATGACATTACTAAAAGTCATTGTGATTTCAATGCTTTCATACATGTCAATAAAAGTCAATGAAGAAAGCGTTAAACTGATTCCAAAAGGCATGAGAACTAAAAACAGAGGTGGTGAAAATGTGTTTGTAGATTCACAAATGAAACAAACTTAAAAATATTGCATTCTTCAAAGTTCTCATTTATTGTTTGAAAAAAAGTTGCTGCAAGTTTTGTTTAACAAAGTAATTTTTTAATTGTTTTTCAGCTTTCTTTAGATCTTTATTACACAGAAGATGAGATTTATGAGCTATCGCTTCTTCGGGAACCACGCAACCCTAAATCCCAGGTAAGCTTTGGGTACCAGAAGTCAGAAGTCAGAAGATTGCGTAATTGTCAATCGACCAAAAATGTTGAAACAGCTCAAAACTGAATTCACATAAAGAAACCCGGAGCCGAGAACCTCTAAAGAAATCTGTGCTCATCAACGAGTGACAAACGCCAGAAACACTTCTGAATCACTTATGTCATGCATGCATCACATAAGACATATGTAGACAATTTGCAAATTGTTCGTAGTGGCTGTGTGACATGTGTCACAAGGGAATCAACATGAGACTTAAAAGACAATGACTCCCCAAATGAATCCCCAAATACTTAAAGGTGTTTACAACTTTAATAGTTAAACCATTTGGAGCGACGCTAAGAGGAATTCTCTTTTGCTTGTCTTTTTTTAATTTGAAAATAACATTATTTTTGTTTTAATTGTGTTCAGAGAAAGACTCAATCTAGAAAAAGCACACAGTTGCAGAACATCAGAAAACTGGTCCATCCATTTATCTCTGAGTTCTTTCATTTGAAATCCAGCCTACTGCTTCCTTTGTCAGCCGAATACTTTCTAATTTTTTCTTTAAAATCAGGTGATCAACAGAATCAAATGCTTTGGTCAAGCAGTCTATAAAAACAGAGGCACATTTTTGTTTTTATCTGTCGATTTTTTTCAGAAATTTAACACAATGTCTGGAAAAGTTGCAATTTTTGTAATTTCTTTAGGGTACACAGTGCTAGTTTACATAAGGCAGTTCAAAACATGCCGACACATGTTCTCTTCATGCATTTGTGGCTTCCTCATACTTTTTTATGGTTAATTTTGTGACACAACCGTGGCACAAGTGTTTGTGTTCATCTCTGTCTGGTTCTACAGGGTGTCTTTTCACTACGATTGTTGCAAGAGGCTACAGCAATCTGACCGACCAAAGCATGAATCAGATAAAGATTCCAAATGGATCAAATACATTTGAGCTACATGTTTGTAGCAGGTCTGAAAGTTGTTGGGACGCGAGCAACAACGATTAAAAAACTAGACCTTTTAATAATAGGAAGCTGGAGGAGCATCTAAATACACAACTCTGACATCAGGACTGATATGAGATCAAAAGAGATGTTGTGGAGGCGCAGACTTTCAGATGATTCAGTAAACAGTTCTTAGTCTTGAACCAACGTCTCACACAAACCCTCACATCCTGTTTTATGCAGAGCTGTGGTACATGAAGTAAATGCTTGGGTTCATCTTTTTCTTTTTTTTTGCACTTGTGATTGTCAGCCTACCTCCCCAACTACCCCCAACAAGCCATTGGCCCCCCTAGACTGGGCTTCTGGTGTCACGACCAAACCAGACCCCTCTGTGGTTAACAAGCACATCCGGAAGGTCGTGGATGTAAGAAACGCTTAAGTTTCCTTTTCAAATCTAATGCAGACGTTTCGTTTTTGTGTAAGGATTTCTTTTGTTCCTCTTTTCACAGTCTGTTTTCAGGAACTATGACCATGACCACGATGGGTACATATCTCAAGAAGACTTTGAAAACATTGCTGCAAACTTCCCATTTCTGGATTCCTTCTGTGTTTTGGACAAAGATCAGTGAGTGCAGGTCCCTCTCTGAAAGCAGCTTCACGTGTTCGGCTACCCTGAAACTCAGAAGAAGTGGAAACAAAACAACAAACAAAACTTAGAAATATAACAAGAAAAACGTTTTAAAAATTACATATTTTAAACTGTTTTATTGTTGCTTTTATTATTAATATTAAAAAATGCAATTAAAAGCTTAATTTTCTGTATTAATGGCCTCCATCATCAGAAAAATGCCACAAGAACATCTTAAAATACCAAAAACACAATTTTCATTGGAGTGTTTTGTTATTAAGATTTATAAAGATAATTTTCATTCATTCGTCTTTGTTATACATTTTGTGATTTCCTTTTTACTCATGTTTACAAAATGGATCATTTTTGTTCTGTGGTTTAGTATAAGACATCTCCCTCTGCAGCTTTACATGAAGAGAGTTTACCTTAGCCGAACACTCTCCTGAACTAAAAAACAGATTCGTGTCATCCTGTGTCATTTGTGTCATCCTCATTCAATATTTAGAGATCTTTTTTGATGGCAGGGAGGACTTCTGTGAAGGCACTCCTCCTTTATGGTTCGCTAATGCTTCCTCTGTATCCTTTTCCTCAGGGATGGATTAATCAGCAAGGATGAAATGATGGCGTACTTCCTCCGGGCCAACCCTCTGCTGCAGAGTAAGATGGGACCAGGATTCATCCACAATTTCCAGGAGATGACCTACCTGAAGCCCACTTTCTGCGATCACTGTGCAGGATTTGTGCGTGTCTGCAGTTTATGTTTTTCACTTTTTTTACTTTACTCTTTAAAGATTGACAAAAACGGCATCAGATAGAACGATTCAAACAGCTGTTTACGATGGAAACTGTGTTGAAGTTATTTTTGTTTATTTTTTCCTGCATGCTGCTCATCCCATAATCCCAGCTGTGGGGGATCATCAAACAGGGATACAAGTGCAAAGGTACATTTTTATTCTAGTGAAAAATAGAAAACAATCACCTCTAACTGAGTGTTTTGTGTCCTCAAATGTTGAGAAAATACGTGGCGCTTCTGTCGTGGCCTCATGTTGGTTCTATCATGTCATGTTTCATGTTTTGAAGGTTTAAATCAAAGAACAATCTGCTTCATCTGTGTTTGTGTTACAGACTGTGGCGTGAACTGTCATAAACAGTGCCGGGAGCTGCTGGTTCTGGCCTGCAGGAAACTGATTCGCTCCGGATCCATGAGCAGCGTCTCCCCGGCCAGACTGAGTCACAGCTCGCTGCCCAACAGCCCCTCACTGCCCACATGTAAAGGTCATCCTCACTTCCCAATCACATGTTCTGCACAAATCCTTTACAACTGAAGTTCAATCAAACTTCCTTCAACTTTTTCTAATTTGGGTCATTCAAAGAATATGATTTACAAAGTATATGAATTATAGAATTTAAAAGCACCAGAAAGTTTTCATAAACTTTTTTTTTTTGTTTAATCTCATGTCACATTTATTTTTGACCGCTGCATCATTCAGATGGATCTCAAACGTGTGGCTTGTACATATTTACCTTTAGCAATCTCAGTTTCAAATGAAATTTAAAATTAGGCATCAGAGGGAGCTGATTAAGAAAATCTCAGAATGCAGTCAGTCGTCTCAGACTGTCCAAAGAGAGTTTTCCACAAAGATCTGCATCAATAGTTACACATATGTTGACATGAGGCCCTCTTGTTTCTTTTCCTTCAGACGATGACGATGTGTTCGAGTTCCCAGCTGTCCCCCCTGCAGGTCCAGCTTTGGATACGCCATCGCATCCGTCCATCACCCTGATGACCGGCTCAGCCCAGCGAATTTCTGTGCGCCTGCAGAGGGCCACCATCACTCAGGCCACACAGACCGAGCCTCTGTGGCCTGAGCTCAGCTGGGGGGCCACAGAGAGCGGCTCACACACTTTTCCTAAAATGAAATACAGAACTCACAGAAAAGCATCTAAAAGTAAAGGTTTAGCCTGCTGGGAAAACTTGAAAGTTCAGCAACGACCTGTTTCCTCTGAGTGCAGCTCAGAGCCCACCCAGAATGGGGCGCCACACATGAAGAAGGTAACCAAACAGCACCACTGCTACAACCAGATTCTTTAAAGACCCACTCTGAGAAAAGAAAAATTTGTTTTGGGAGTCTTTAACATGTTCTTGTAGCATTTTTTTTCATGGAGGACATAGCTACACACGTGGACAAAATTGTTGGTACGCTTCTGTAAATGAAAGAAAAGCTCATAATGGTCACAGAAAAAAAAAAACTTGAATTTGACAAAAGTAATAAAAACATGAACATTTTATGAAATTGAACCAATGAAAATCAGACATTGGTTTTTAACCATGCTTCAACAGAAATGTTTACAAAAACAAAATCATGAAACAGGCCAGGACAAAAATGATGGTACCCTTAACATTTCACTGCAATCATTCCTAATGAGACTTCTGCACCTGTTGACAGGTATTTTGGCCCACTCCTCATGAGCAAACTGCTCCAGTTGTCTCAGGTTTGAGGAATGCCTTTTCCAGACGGTGTGTTTCAGCTCCTTCCAAAGATCAACAGGATTTAGATCAGGGATCATAGAGGGCCAGTTTAAAATGGTCCAATGCTTTCCTCTGAGCCATTCATGGGTGTTTTTAGCTAACGGTGCTGCCCACAACTTTTTAGAAGAATGAGGATGGTAGGATGTATGTCAGGCACAAAAAAATTCATGTTTTTCTTTTTCCTTTAAGGACAGCTGACTTAGCTGCAACAAGAGCTGGTTCTGTATGACCAGGACCAGAACAAGGAGGTTCTTCTCACTGGGGAAGGCTCTAAGCTGCTGGAAGTCGCCCTTCAGTGACCTCAGGTTACCTAGTAGAAGGGGTGGACATGCAGCTCGGTGGTTAAGGAATGGCTGCTGGGCGGCACACAGATGGACCGCAGCAAAACAGAGACTCCGGACCTGAGCTTGATACAACAATCAAACAGGAGACGAATGTGCAGAAGGTCCGGCTCAGAGGATCGGGACTAGCTTTCAAATGCAGCTGGGATGAGAAGTGAAAGTGATAGAAAAAAGAACTGAAACAAAAACGTTGTTCCAACAGTCAAATGATCAAAGTTTTTTTTGTAAATATTTCCACGTTGGGCTGACAGGGGGGGGAGGGACAGAAGAGAACCAACCCAGAAGATGTTTATGTTTCACAGATGTAAAGGCCACCAAGTAACGTCTCTTCATTTCTCAACTGAGTTTACCCCCAAAAAATGTTAAAGTGTTTTTAACTGTTATATTTTTTGTAATTTTGCAAGTGTTGCATTTTGAACTGCATATGTGCTTCAAAACCAGAATATTTACAGGTGAAGAGTGTCTCTGGCTCATGAATGATCAATTCAATTCAATTCAATTTTATTTATATAGCCCAATATCACATCCATAGCCGTCTCATTGGACTGACATCAGTATATTGCAAGAAACAAAAAAATCAAACATGTAAAAATAAACAAAAGCTGGTTGTTAAACAGACAAAGCTGAACAAGCATCTCTGCCCTTACACCCTCCTTCTCGGTGAGGAAAAACTCATAAAAAAACCCTATCATTTTTTTAGGGGGGAAAAACTAAGAAACCTCAGGGTTTCCCACATGAAGGAGGGATCCTCAACCCCGGACGGACAGGTGATGTGCTAGAACTATTAAAGAAAAGTGAGCTTAATTAATTCTATAACTACATGGTTGAATAACAAGTATATGTCTAATAAACAAACACATGTTTAGATAAACAGCTACAAGTTAAGATAGCAGCTAAATGTTTAAATAAACAAAGACATGTTTGAATAGTGTAGCAGATGGACTCCATCCAGATGGAGCTGTGGAACAGCTGGGGCTGAGGATGAGCCAAAGGCGAGGTCACGGCCAAAGACAGGAGCGGGAAGATCCACAGGCGAGGTCACAGTCAAAGACAGGAGCGGGAAGATCCACAGGCGAGGTCACAGTCAAAGACAGGAGCGGGAAGATCCAAAGGCGAGGTCATGGCCAAAGACAGGAGCACAGACAACCTGGAATCAGAAATCTCTCCAGCTCCCCCGTAGGGGAGTGGGAAAGAGGGACAACATGTGAATTGCACTCCACCAAACAGAGGCATAATAAACAAAATAAAGCAATGGCAGATGGCAAGTGATGTAATGAAGATTGTAGGTGGGGGGAGTGGGGGTGGGAGAAGGATACAGACCAAGGTTAGGGTGGGGGAGAGAGGAGGGGGGGGGGGTGTAAGGAGGTGGACGAATATTGAGTGGGAGCGAGTACAGCCAGTGTGGCAAACTTTAAATGTAGGGGAGCTTATACCATAAAACATGAGCTTGGTAGATAAAGACTCTACCTCCAACTGTGCTTTTAGAAATTCTGGGGACCACAAGCAGTCCTGCATTTTGATTGCAAAGTGTTCTGTTTGGTTGGTAAGGCACTATGAGATCTTTAATATAGGATGGGGCCATACCTTATAGGTTAACAGGAGGATTTTGAACTTGATTTTAGATTCAACTGGGAACCAGTGAAGGGAAGCTAACACAAGAGTAATGTGCTCTCTTCTGCTTGTTCCTGCTAACAGTCTAGCTGCTGCATTTTGAACAAGCTGAAGGCTGTTTAAAGAAATTTTAGGACACGCTGCTAGCAAAGACTTACAGTAATCCAGCCTAGACGTAACAAATGCATGGATGAGTTTTTCAGCATTGCTTCTTGATAATATGTTTCTGATCCTAGAAATATTGCGTAGGTGAAAAAATGCAGTTTTACAAGCCTGTGATATTTGAGCCTTAAATGATAAATCCTGGTCAAATAAAACCCCCAGGTTTCTAACTGTGGGATTGGAGGCTATATTTGCACCATCCAGGGAGACCATCTGAACAGGTAGGGCATCTCTCAGGTATTTTGGACCTAGTATAATGACCTAGTTTTTTTTCTGGGTTTAGGAGGAGGTAATTAACTGTCATCCAGATCTTGATGTCACTAATGCAGCCACTAAGTTTCTCTAAGTGGTCATTTTGGTCAGGTTTAATTGATAGATACAACTGTGTATCATTTGCATAACAGTGAAAATTAATACCGTGTTTCCTGATTATGTTCCCTAGAGGCAGCATCTAAAGCATAAACAGGATGGGTCCTAGAACTAAGCCCTGTGGGACTCCGTGGCTAACTCGACTATAATGGGAGGAATGTCCATTTACATGAACAAACTGGTACCTATCAGATAAATAGTATTTAAACCATTGAAGGGCAGATCCTCTGATCCCTATGTCATGCTCTAGTCTCTGGAGTAAGATGCTGTGGTCTATAGTGTCAAAGGCTGCGCTAAGATCTAACAGGACCAGAATAGAGATTAGTCCCTTTTCTGTGGCCAGTAACAAGTCATTAGTGACTCTAACTAGTGCAGTTTCAGTGCTATGGTGAGGTCTGAACCCTGACTGGAAATCTTCAAAGAGGCTATTGTCCTGTAGGTGGCAGTATAGCTGTTTAACTACAACTCTTTCTAATATCTTTGAGATAAAGGGGAGATTTGATATTGGTCTATAGTTGGCCAGAATGCCAGGATCTAAACTGGTCTTTTTCAGAAGAGGTTTAACAACTGCATATTTAACAGACTGTGGCACATTAACTGTTTCTAGGGAAGTATTTATAATAGTTAAAATTGATTCATTAACCAAGGGGAAGGTTTCTTTAAAAAGCTTAGTGGGAATTGGGTCTAAAAGACAAGTTGAGCTTTTGGAGGATGTAATAACTGATGTTAATTCAGCTAGATCTACAGCAGTGAAGCAGTCTAATGTTACAGAGGTTTCTATAGATGCCTTTGTTTCTACTGTTTCAGCGTGCTCTGGGCTGATAGTAGGGATAACTTTGTTCAGCTTATGTCTAATATTTAGGATTTTACTATCGAAGAATGAAAGAAATTCTTCAGAGCTGAGAGTAGCAGGAATATGCGGTTCCACTGAGCTGTGGATGCTAGTCAGTCTGGCTATAGTACTAAAAAGAAATCTCGGATTATTTCCATTCTGTGCTGTTAAAGTTGAATAATATTGGGTTCTGGCTTTACGCAGAGATTTTTTATAATTTAAAAGGCTATATTTCCAGCTATTCAGGGACTTCTCTGAGCCGGATCGGCGCCATTCTCTTTCTAACTTACGGGTTACTTGTTTAAAGGAACGTGTTTCAGCGTTAAACCACGGTGATACTCGGTTTAGTCTAAATAGTTTAGGTTTTAAAGGAGCAACAACATCAAGTGTTCTCCTAAGGGCCTCCATGCAAATTGATAATTTTTTCTGGGACTGAAACTATGGGAGCTGCTCTCAGAGTGTATGCTCAGCATGTTACTAAATATTAGTTGGACTGTAAGTTTAAATTCAGATACAGAACGGTCAGTCAATGTTCTTTTGACCTGTTCTTTATTTATTGGAGCGGTGGAAATTCTCTAGAACAATTCTGCAATTATTTTCAGAACAAATTGTCAGCTGGTTTACAAATTTTATAAATTGCCAAAATAAATAAACAAATCAGCTAAATGTGGTAAAAGGCCGTGTTTATGAGGACAATCACATCTGTTGCTTCATCCAGAACTCACTCAGGTTATAAATATTTACAAGGCAAAACATGAACCATCTTTCATAAAGTTTGTTGTATTCAGTAGTTATTCAGCTCACTCCGATTGATTGCTTGGTTTTCATCCAAAAGGTCATCAAGTATTTAAAAAAAAATTCAAGAAAATGTTATGAATTTAAAAAAAAGATGAAACACTTTATTTCACACTTTAAAAATAGGTGGCAACAATAAGTGTGTTCCAAAAACCCAAAAGACATTTACAAAAAAAAAGAAAAAAAAAAAAAACAACAGGAAAAGCAAAAAGGGCCAAACAGTCTTCAGAATTGAATTGGGGGTGAGATGATAACACACAGAGCAAAACACCTTAGGCATTGCTAGAACCAACAATTGCACCAATATTTACTCCTTCAAATATGTATATGGTTGCCTCTTCCATCTAATATTCTGCAGGTGTTGGTCCCTGGATTTCATCCT
>BSAI01000096.1:18937183-18974784 GCA_036245035.1 Adrianichthys oophorus
AAAAACAGGTTTGTTGTCATTCATATCAATTACATAGATTTTAATTTCCATAGGTTCCTCTGCAGTGGTCGACCCAGTAGAAGCAGCGTGTGCCATCAGCTACAAAATAATACAAAGAACAAAGAAACAAAAACAAGGTAAGGTCCAGCTTATTGTCAAAAAAAAGAAAAGAAACCTAACTAATATAAGAATTTATTTGTATTCATACATTGTTTATTATTACAAAGTTGCCATGCTTTGTACAGAGCCTCCAGCTTTGTCTTCAACAGTGCTGTGCTAGCTGAGTCAGTCTTCAATAAATGAGGCTGCAAACTGGAGGGATCATATTTGAGTTAATTTCCTCTGTGAACCTGCCTTTCTGTGTGGAGAGTGTAGCAAAATATTAATTTGATGTGGGATTACAGTAACATAACATTCATGTTCCTTCTAAAAATCTTTTTTGGTCAAGACTAACTATAAAAAAAAGTTTTTCAACAATGCAAAATAATAATAAAAAATCTTTAGCTCATTCTTACCTTATATGATGCTTGTTTCTCTCTGTCAAGTCTCTGATTAACATAAAGATCACCAGTGTCTTTATCCATTGTAAAGAGTCCTACAGGATCTTCATCAGCTCCTGGACCTGTGATGCTGTAGAAGATCTTCTTTTTTTCGTCCTCATTGGAGCGAATCTGGACAAACCAAGACTCAATGAAAACCCGCCAACAACATTACATTTTCTTTAACAGACAAACATTAGTCAAATCTGGTTAAAATGCATTATACATTTTAGACACAAACTGATGTTTCATTACAGCTTAGCAGTAGCAAGTTCAGGCATTATAATTTTTGAATTTGAGAAATGTATAATTAAGGATCTGACCAAACAAAATCAATAAAGAAATGAACAAATCCAAAAAGATAATATCAGTTCTCCAGCAGATTTTGACGTTTCTTACTTGAACCATTCTATATGGAAAGGGTCCATTGTGATTCTCAGGCATATTGATAGGAGGGATGACCCAGTCTCTCTTCCTCCTCCTCAGTCCATTACTCGATTTTGGAAAATATAGGACGGAAACATCTGGATGTCCTGCACTCTAAAAACAAATTATATGAAAGGATTATGAAAGGGTTGTGTGGTTTTCCAGAGGGAAATGAGGTGCCAATTTAAAACACACACCCACACGCGTGCACAGCACACACACACAGACAAACCTCTGCTTTGAGCCCGTTTTTTCCCCCCTTTTCCTTATTTTATTCCCTTAAATCTGTCTCCGAGGGCCTGTTTTTTTTTTTATCCTTAAAGTTTTTAAGCAGCACTTACAGCAGCAACACCTATCTGGCAGTGTCAGGTAAGGATGGGAGCTGCACTTGGCAAAATTATAGTTTGTCAACATTTTGGGTTATTTAATTTGTTTTTATTTATTTATTCTTACATGAAATGAGTGGTATGTCAAACATTTAAAAATAACTAACTTAATAAAAATAATAATTTAAATTTGGCAGAGGGTTGAGTCTCTTATTGTGGTCTTGCCTATGAGCTAGGCAACAATGCAGAGTACCTTGCCTTCTTTGAGCCCCTAGGCAGGGTAATGTAAAGTACTTCAAGTATAAACTACATCGTTCCATAAAAGGATTTCAATGCCGACATGGGTCAACATGCTGCATGTTTACTCAAAACTCCTTGAACCTTAACATCTCCAGGATTTTAAAGAGTTGTGTTGTAGAGGCAGAGGGGAAATTAGTTCTGTGGATCTTTACCAACCCCTCATGATCTAGGGATAGCTGGTGGACAGCAGCTTGTCCTTTGCAAACCATGTTGATTTGGTCTTTTTTTATAAAAGCACAGCAATGCCTCCATCTCCATCCAGATTTTTAAAAATATTATTAGGGACCTCTTATCTACGGTGTACATTTCACATATAGAATCAATTTTTACAATCAATGTATCCATCCATCCATCTAAATACCTTAAAAATGTGAGACTGGAAGGGAAGGCTTCCCTGATTGGAACCCACTGGGGAGCCAAACAGACTGAGCAATGAACTGTGATTGTGTATCAAGCCTGGCTGCCACGTGGAATTCAGTCGTTTTCCTCCTGGTCATACTTTTTTTCAGTTTTCCATCATCCAGAGTGCTTGAAGCTCTGATTTGCTGATACAATGTGTGAATTTGGAGAAAGTGTTTAATCATACCACTTCAAGAGTTATGTGGGATGTACTCAGGGAGTATAGGGTTTCCCAGACTGTATAACCAAACAGAGACATTGGTTTGTACTGCCAGCAGTAAATCAAACTTATTTTTACTGCAAGTTGGGCTGTGGCAGGTATACCCTTTGTCACCAGTTCTGCAACCCGGCTACAGATAAGCAGGAAAAAGTGGGTAGGTGGGCAGATAGCTGACTATTATTAAATAAAAAACTTTCAGGATGCAGTCCCTTGCTCATTCGACCCTACCTCTTTGGTGCTGGCAGAATCCACCTCAGTGTTATGATGGTTCTGGTGTCTGTGGCCTCCATGGTGCTGCTCAGCATCTCTGCCGACATGGTGATGTCCTTGTTGTTGCCTTTGGTGGTGTCCATGTTGCAGGACCGTGACAGGAACAGTCATTTTGTTTCCCTGTGAGTCCCAGGAGTGGACAAAAAAGTCCCGATGTCCTTCATGAAGAACGACTGCTCTTTTTACCTAAAATATAAGATATGAGAAATGTTTAACAAGCATTCAAAAAAAAAATCTGATTTAGGTCACATGCTCAAATAGAACTTGAATGTTCATAGAAGCAGTGAAGGTTAAAGGATAAGATTTTAAAAAGCATCAGACAAAGACTAAGACGGGATTTTGTCATTTATTACCAAACCCAAGTTTCAGTTTTTTAAAAAACAAAAAAAAAGATAATTAATGATTTTATGTCAATACTGTTACTTACAGTTAATACTCCATCAGTAGTTAACACAAAGCGACTGTCATCTGTGCTGAAGAGAAACCTTGTACGATCTGTGCAGTCAGTGAATCCAACTACGAGAAAAAACACAAAGAGCACAGATCAAACAACAACAAAGAAAATCTCAAAGACAAATACATTCTTCTTTGACCCTGGGCTGCTCCCTTTAAAAGCCGCCACGGCAAATCACCTGCCTCCAGATAACTGCCCTCTAACAGGTAACAATTTCAAACACATTGATCATCAAATTAGTTTGTGTCAACTACAAAAAAATATGGAAACTATTTTTATCATTTTTAATCGCATTGCAAGTTTAAAAAGATGGTCTTCTCTTAAGATAGAGTTTAATACTTAATAGTTTGTTTTTTTTGTTTGTACCACCAAATCAAAAGTTGAATTAAATGCTGCAAGTGTAGAAAAAGTAGACCCATATTAATACTTTATTCTTTATTGCAACATTTTTAAAGCTCGTCTTAGTTTCTTCAGATTCAGGAAACAATCACCAAACTACGGCCATTCAACTGCTGCTACTGTTCAAACACATTCTGTTTGAAAGCTTTTAAATAGTAAATCCTGTTAAACTGGCTCAGGAACACTTATGAACTTTACACAACAGCCTCCACAGTGATATAGAACATTTGGGCTACGTAGACCAGAACTACTTTTTAAGGTGAACATCAATGCCCGGCAGCCAGTCATTACAAATTACAACATTTCAAACAATAAAAATGAAGGAAAATTGTTCTCGCTGGCCTTTTTTTGTTATAAAGCCGCAAACTGTCGTCAAATTTACCAAGAAAAACATTGTGATTAATAGTGAATGATCACAATCCAAAAGTGTGATTAATCTGATTAATATTTTTAATGAATTGACAGCACTAATCTGAACACTCAAATTTTCACAATTGTTCCAGAAAAGATTAATATTTGCGACGTCCAAGATCACTGATTTGGAATCTATAAACCTAATAGTCTTGTAAAAATACACATAAAACACTGATTACTGGTCTAAAATACAGAATAATGTGGGATTTTAAGACAATAAAATTGACAAACCGCATGCATTACTATCATCGGAAGTAAATCTTAAAGTAAAGTAAAGTGCTGGTAAAGGTTCTCATGTTCAAAGAATTACATTGAGTATTACAAAAGACGGATGTTCACTAAAAGAGGTTCAGAAAAATTGATTTGTTTTAAATATACTAAAAAAAGATTGCAATAAAAAAAAAGAATAAAAAATAGAACAAATACGATAAACAAAGTTAATGAACATTACAAAAATCTTGTAATCAATTTCCTCTAAAGATGATAAAAATAGTCAGTTTGTAAAACATGTCTGCTGGAAACTGTCAATTTAGATTAAAGGACTGTGAGTGTTTTCCAGTTATTCCAGTCATTTTTATTGAGGTGTTCCTGTGTCTTCATTTATTATCTTCCTTTCAACTGTGTACTATCACTAGGCAGCAAAAACTTTGAAGACGGAAAACCTACGGAGAACAACCTTCAGAATTTGTTGTAAAATAATCCAAAGCAACAGTAATGTTCTAAATAAAGTATAAATGCTGGTGTTTAAATGTGTCTTTTTAGTCATCCAGTAAAAGCTCATGCATATAGCAACCATTTGGATATATTTAGATTCAATAATGAGAAATGTGGTTTAATCTGTGAATCGTTAACCTTTGATTCGTGAACTGAATTAGATTGTCATCTAAGTAATGCTCCAAAGCCCTAATCTACAAAGCTGCTAGAATCGGAGCAAAGTCGTTTCAGAAAATGTGAACAGAAACATAAATGATGACCACATTCAGGAAGCAGTAACTGTTTGATGAACATACATACCTTTGCCCAGCCTCATGCCTGGCTTCAGATGTTTCCTGTTCACTTTAAATATTAACAAATCCGACTCAAATCCTGGTTTACATGATGACTCTTCTGCAGTCGACACAACTGAGACCTAAAAGAAAAAACAGCTAAAATCAATCTATTCTTTATACCTATAAAATAAAAAAAGATTATTTTTTTTAAATTAAATGTACTCTTATGGATCATGACTAAAATTGGAGTGTGGATTATTTGTTTTCATGCAGCAGCAAAAACAGCCTTCAAATAACTTAAAAAAAAAACATGCATGTACGGGGGGGGGGGACTTCAAGACAGCCAAATGCAGAGCATTATATTTATCTAAGACATAAAAACGTGTAGGTTGTGTATACTTTTCATTTTTAGAATGTGCCTGTAATAAATTTGTAGTCTAATTTTGAATTTTACCTCTAGTTTTTCTGATTTAAGTTTCTGAAACCCAATAAATGACTGTAAATATAAAATGAGCGTTCGGTAAAACTCGCTCGAACTCGGACTGACGGGAGTTGGTTGAAACCACCTAACCTGTCTGACGTCATCAACGGAAGAAGGGCGAGGCCCTTCCAAGCGCCTGCGACTCAAACTTCGTTTGAAAAGAGTGGAGGAAAAAAAAAAGCACACACAACCAAACGTCTAACACTAATACGGAGTAACTTTTTTTCATTCCACTGTATATATAACAAACCGACCGCCTTAAGTTCTGCTGTAAATCTGAACTATTGAACCAAATCAACCAGTTTCAATGACGAAGCGAAATTTCTCCCTCAAAAGTTAAGAAAAAAATGGCGTTTAAAACGACTTTAGCAATCAAAATATACTCATAAAATACTTCACGACAAGCGAAAGATGTATAAAAATATGTTACACTTACTTTAAGAATACAGAAAAATACTCCAAAAACCGCAATCCAGGCGGTCCCCATTTGTGTGTAAAAGCTCTTTTAGGACTCCGGTTGAAATGGAAAATAAATGTTGAGAGAAAAAAAAAAAATCAAAAACACAGTTTAAAAGCCTCCCGAAATCTAATCCTCAGGGTGTTTTCGCTTCCGTCTGACTACGGCAAAGACTTTGAGCGTCTGAGTGTCTTCAGCGGACGAGTCACTGCAGGTACTTGTCAGGGCGTGACGTATCTCACAGGTGCGTGACTTCCGCCTTCCTCATATGGTCATAAATGCTTGCCACACCTGCACGGACTGATACCTCCAGTTTCTGTGGATTTGCTAGGTAGAACATAGCAGTAAAAGGCAGAAATAGATGGTCACTGTCATCCTGGTTTCACCAGCAGCGAGGCGCAGTCGGAGAGACTTCCCCATGCAGACAAGCTCCTACAGCCGCGCGGCTGCACGCGCTTCAGCATTTGTCCTTCATTCTGCACCATGTCTCAATAAACAAAGAATCTTTGACATTTTAAAGAAGATCTTAAATTAATTAAAGAATCGGTGATAGATCATTCCAAATAAAACAAACAATTAACGGAAGGACTAAAAGCCCAATATGGAACTTTCAACTTCCCTTTTTGAACACCAGATCATTTTCATGGCGAGACAGAGTGTAGAACAGGCACCGCTGTCTATCACACACAAACTTGTTTTTAAGAAGGGAATATTCGCCATTCGCACGTAATTTTCTAAATCCGTGCAGGCGGTGGTGAACCTTTTTAGGGTCAGGTTAATGCCATAGGTATTGTTTGGGCAATGCAACAATGTGCAACACGAATTTTCATGAATTTTTGGGCTTGTTGCAATGCATGTGATAACTTTAGGCTATTTTTAAGCCTTTGACGCCTGAATTTATGTTCAACAATGAAAAAAAAAACACTTGTGTTTTTGCTCTCAGATAGATAGATAGATAGAGGTATTTGCCAGTTTGTTCACCTTTCGGCATATCCCGTCAGGGGTCACCACAGTGAATCAGCTCTTACTGTTTCGCACCCGTGGTTTGGCAAAGAGTTTTTACGCCAGATGTCCATCCTGACACAACCCTTTATTTTTAAGGTACCCCGGACCGTTTGGGCAGCAGTGTCAAGGGTCTTGCCTAAGGAACAACACCACATTAGGCTCAATGCACGCCCTGGGAAGCAAACCCAGGTTTCCTGCTCAGCAACCCAGGCTCACCCCACTGAGGAGTATGCCAACATGGACTGTTTAAGAGGGTTATTGCCATTGCCATGCCCTTAAAATACATTTAGGTTGTGGAACTCAGTCAACTGTGGAGTTTAATTTCAAAGAAGTTACAGAACTTTGTCACTTGTGGAGGAAGTAAGTACAATAATTCTGATTCATGAGCATTGAAACCATGTAAGCTCAAACACCTTAAATGTCACCAGTTTTCTTTTAAAAAAAGAAAATTAAGTCTGTTGTCATGGTAGCTACCCATCTATCTTTTTATTCGTTTGTCTCTACATTTGATATCCCACAAAATCACGGAGAAAGAACATGGCGATTCCCTTGCATTTATCATGCACGATTAATGCTCTGGGTAGTTGAGTCTAGAAGCTTTAGCTGAGTTCTAATAGCTTTGAAATGTGAAACCCAGAAAGTGGAGTGATGTTCCAAACATCTTCAAGACGCTGCATTTGAGAAGCTGGCAGTTGCTGCTGCTGGGAGTTCCTGTCAATAAGAAGTCACACTGACTGGAGAAAAAAAAGAACAAAGAGCAATTTGTGAGTTTTCACAAAAAATGATAAAACTAGGCAGAATGAGTTATAAACAAAAAATAAGCTATACAAACAGATAAAATATAAATCCAACTTTTAAAGGAATGTGCTTTTCTGTAATACACATTACAAATATTCAAAACACATTAAACAAAAGCTTTTGCAATGTTTTAAATTGGTGCAGGTAGGCTTATGTAGTCATGTTATAAACTAAGTACACACCAGGTATTTGATGCATGTTCAAGAACGCCGTGTTGTTCACACCAGACAAGCAGGGAGGGGCTTCTTCATTTGAACTTTTTCTACTGTTTACTAGGGCATGTCCGCCACCTACAGTTGAAAGAGGCTAAGAGTAAAATGTCGATGCTGTAAAAAACTTACAATTTGGGCACTAAACAAAAACAGTTCAGTTCATTGCAGGTGTCCTTGTAAGGACATGGTTTCCCATCATTTTAAGAAAGTGGCCTTGATTTATCTTTATATGAAAAAAAAACCACAAACATTTTCAGGCTTGTTGACGTGTCTGGGTTAACCAGATAACCAAATCTATGCGTCACTACCAAACCGGAGTCCCTGATTGGTCAAAGTTTGGCAAGTTTTTTACGTAGAGCCCAAATAGAATCATAAGAACTTGTGTGGCTACGCATAAGCGGTTTTAAACATGAAGGCCCGAAACACGCGTATACACGTTTATTTAGACTTTTCATAGAAAGTGGCCACTGGAGCGTAGTTTAAGTGGGACCTTTTTTAAAACAGTAATTGTTCTGCAGAGTTCATATTCAAAGAATCAAATAAGTTCTCTCGTTTTTTGATGATGTATGTATGAATGTAGTTCTTGCACTGCCAACATGGGAGGGATATTCCCATAAGAGTAGCTGTATGATCTGCAGTCACTTACAGAGAGAAAATAACATGAATAACAGGGGACTTTTCAAGAAGCAATTAAGTGATGTTATCTTTAGGCCTTCCATCAGTCATCTATCCATCCCACAAGAAGACAGAGGGATGTGGGGGCAGAACAATGACTGATCAGCTTACAGTGACCAACATTTAACCAGTAAAAGGGTCTTTAGGAAATGGAGAGACGGACAGAAGAGGAATGGAGGTTGCATCATGAGAGCAAAACAACAAGCAGTGTCAGATTTCTTCAAGACTGGAAGTTGACTGACTTCCTTGTGTAGGCCTGTGGCTTTAGTCACACATCTGGTATCTGGACATCAGTGTGCAACAGTCTCATTCTTGTCACATGAAATAGACTGAATTTCACATGAAGTCATACGTTTTTATGAATGAGCCTAATAATTGAACTCCTCAGCTGGTGTTATTTTCTTGACTACAACACCCAGGAGAGTACAGACACAAGTACTTGAAGATCTATAAAACACTGTATATGTTTGAGTGTTATATTTCTTCAAAAGTTACTCCAACTTTGTAATAACATTTGTTGGAAGTCCCTAAAGAAAGTTGATCAACTTCGATCACTCTGCATTTGAATATATTTAGGTCACAAATGTCTGACTTCTCTTCTTAGGTTTTACATAAACAGAGATAAGTCAAAATTTAATTTAAAACTTTCTGGTGAATGTGCCAAATAGGGATGGGTATTGTTAAGAATTTATCGATACCACTCCTCTTATCGATACTGCTTTTTGATCTGGTAACTTATCTGTATTTTTATCGATATTTTTCTGTGCAAAACAAGGAGGGAGAAGACAAATAAACTATGTACACAAAAACCTTTTATTTTAGAACATATTGAAACACAACTAATTATTTTACATCCTTTGCAACACTAAAATAAAATGATCAATGAATATTAACGTGTCTTTGTAATAATAATGTACACTTTAAGGTAGCAAGTTAAAAAACAAACCTCTAATTAAGAACCATAATAGTATATTAAATGGCCTACTCACTTCAAAGAACAATAACAGTGGATATAAAATTTCATCACACAGTTTTTCTGCAAGAATATCAGCATATTGGCCTTTTCTGGTAGCAATCAGGGGGTAGGGGGTCGGCTGGCTGTGTCTTTAAAAAGCTGGAGAAATAAAAACTTTATTTATATTATGTTTGAATGCTTTTATTATCTTTTTTTGGGCAAGATGGAAAAGAAGGAAGAAGAGAGTGGGATGTTAGAAACGGGCAAGTTCCTGGAGATTCATCACCATCACTATCAGGTGTAGATGTTAGTCAAAAGGGGCGGGGCCTGTCCACACACACACCTCCATATGTTACAAACATACCTCCTGGCTCCAAAAATCCCCACACACAAACATGTCAACACGTACAAATTACTCCATCTAAACAGCTAAATTGCAGCTCACATACTTATGCATACAAACACACATACAATTTGGGCAAAAATGCCACCTGTGCTCAGGTGAGTGTTTATATTCTACAATGGTGATTTGATGGAATTTAATATGAGGGAGAGTGCCCAGTCACCCCACACCGAGACCCCCGCCGAAGCAGCAGCGGCATCCATACCCCCCCCCCCCCCCCCCCCCCCCACCCCCCCACCCCCCGACGCCCGTGTGGCATAGCCAATAGAATATGTACGCCTATCAGGCCATCTTGTCAGCCACAGGGGCCCCGAGAGCCCAGAGAGGGCAAGCTCCAGCCCAGCCAAAAGAATAGCCCTCCCACTGTGCCAGAGGGCCCACCCCCAGAGCCCTCCAGCAGCCCCAGAAAGGCATCCCACCACCAGCACCCCAGAGTTCTGAGCACCCTCCCACTCCAACCCCAGGCACAAACCAAGGCTCCCCAAAGGAGACCTACCCCACGCTTCAGGCAACCACCCGCCCACCCCGCAGGAGGTCCAGGAGAGAGCAAGGCAGGGGCAGCCTACCCCTGCTCAGGAGAAGGATGTCCGGCTGCATTCATTTAGCTGTATTCATTTCCCCCCTCCTTTTTTATCAAAATTCCATGCACTTATCTTTGACTTTATCTTGGCTGAGTGAGAGAGCGTGATCAGGTCTTCTTTTTCGCACTGGAGCAGTAAAAGAAAAGCCATGAGTGAAGAGGGAGCAACGGCTCGACTTTTCAAGCCAGGTCAAAACAAAGTGGCGCAAAGTGGCTGTACTGTTGCTCCATGTCGGTACCGCTAACAATATCGTCAAGGCTGAAACTTATCAGTCTCGTAAAAATTGATGATGTGGGACCGGTACCAAACGATACCGGTTTTGGTACTGCATCCCGAGTGCCAGATGCCTTAAACTGTACAAAAAAAAAAAAGAAAAAGTCTGTTGACTATATGAGAAAATTGCTCTGGAAATTTCTGTTTACAAACTATTGCAGCACATTTTAAGTGCCGGCTCCACTCAACCCATAGTGCCCCCCATCCCAGTCACTGTAGTTTTCCTAAAGGTTTCCAGCAAAAGAATATAATGAAGTCATAAAATCAGTAAAATATTTTCTGCTGCTTCCTGTGTTGCTCTAAAAACATGCATGACATCTAAATGAATTCCCGATTTATTTCTTGTCCGGTGTGTCTTAGCAGTTGAAGAGAGCGGGACTTAGTTTGTAAGGCCACAGGACATCAGAAATCCTCTGTTAGGCACGGTGGTGGAAAAGTAATGATTTGGGCTTGCTTTCCAGCCCAAGAACCCAGACATCTTTAAATCAGTTAAGGATCCCCACACCCAATTCTGGGTGCACACAAAAAGCAAGGCTAAGTGGCAGCTGAAGCTTTGTTTGAATCTAGCCCTGTGGCAGAACATTGATGCGAAGCATAGCAGCAAACCTCAACCTTAACAAAATCCAGTGACCTGTGAAGAAAGACAAATCATAAAAAAAAAAAGTTGATAACTGATGGTTTGACAATAAAAAAAAGTTAAAACCACTTTTAAACAGGTGGTTGATGACTGGGCTCGACCCCCACGCTGCCTCTGCATTTTTTCCTCTGAATCATTTAAAGTTTGTTGAATCATTGTGGTTCATTAGAAGATACCAGACGGATGAGACAGGGAACATATGTATGGACTGATAAAGTTGCCAAACTGCATTCATCATTTTTTTTGTGAAAATCTCTTTTGAAGGGTTGCTAAAAACATAATAAAACTGGTAAAACCAAAAAGACAAACAGAAACCACAGCAAAACAGTTAGCCCAAACAACACAACCAAAATGTTCTTATTTTAATCCTTTGTAAATCCTAATAACTCACATGTCAAGTTTTTGGAATTCTTTTAATATTAAACCTAAATTGACCTGAATGTTTATTTTTGATTTAATAGCCGATGTAATGGAACTGCCCTCTGCTCCTACAGGTGGGTCACTTTTTTGGAAAGCTGCTTGGTTGTTCAGAGATCATTGCATTCTTTTTAATAGCATGTACCAGGTGCGCTCCAGGTGTTCCAGCATCACCAGGAAGGGTGGGGCTTGCGCCTTCAGCTATGCCCTTTGTTTCTGGTTCTGCAACCAGAAATTAAAATGAGCTTAAAATGGACCTCAGTAATCGTGTGACAGATATGGCTTTGTTAACTCATAGCAGCCTTTTCATTAATCAGGTGTGGCTTACAGTAAATTTTCATGGTTTTTAAAGCAAAAAAACAATAAATGAAATCACTTTTAATTGAAATTAACTTGAACAATTAAATTTGTTCTGTTATTGAAACATTAAACAGTATCCCTAATAGTTAAAAAGATCACTGATGAGAAATGTTGATGGGAAGACCTTTTTAATGAACTAAAATAACCCAGATTTCATGCAGGGTAGATGAATGGAGCACCTGTAAATGAAGATCAGATGAGTGCACAGCTGCTGCACATGCATTTTACCTGAGAAAAATACGGCACCTTACCAAACAAAAAAGCTATTATTTTTTATTTATCAAAAACTGAATCTATACCAGATAATGCAGGAGATCTATGAAAAATCTTTGAGTCGTACTTTTTCTAAAAAGACAAAACAAAAAAAGGGTGCAGCAGAATTATACATAAAAAAGAAGAATTTTTCCTATGTGAAAGAAAAATTCCTATGAATGCCATCTTTTTGCTCTTTGGCTTTTGAGTCTTTACCACAACACTGTGCTTATAGGAAAAAGTCAGCATAGGGAGTAGCTTTAAGTATAGCAGCTTTGCTGTTGGTCTGTATGTCTACTTCATGAATATTTTAAGATGAAGATGCAATGACGGGCCAGCTCAACTAAAAGGAAAATATGTACATATTTTTTTGTTTCTTTTCCATCGAGCTACACTTGTTTGTGATACTGACAAAAATGTTGGAAAAACACGATGATAACTTATTCAACTTATTCAAGCAATCAAGTGTGAAAAACAAAAACATATTATCCAGATAATACACAATGCTGGAGAGAAGACAATCCCACAATAAACAGGTGAGGGATTGAACAGAACGTGACCAAGGTTGGACATGGGAATGAGCCTGAGATGTGGGAGAACAGAACAAAGAGAATGCACCTTCACTGCTTTGAAAACAAGAGAGGTAAACCTTAAGCAGTGCAGAAAACTGCTAACCAACATATGATGAAGGTGAGGCAGAAATGAACAAGCTAACAGTGAAGCACATAAGGGGAAAAAAGGATAAAACGTGAATCATGGAATCGCAGGAGTCAATTAAAACAAAAGGAGTCAAGAAGCTGGATGAGTTTGTTGACAGCAAGCAAACACTGCCTGACCTTGTGTCTGTGCTGAGATGTAGTTTATCCCAACAATTTTCTTATCCTGTGTGTTTCCAGATACTGAAGTTTCTCATGTGTTCACAAATGCGCACACCATCAGCTCAAGTCCTTTCGCTGTCTTCCAGGAATGAACAACAACCTCCCAGACTCCAGATGAACCTGAGGTCAGCCCAAGAGCAGAATGGGACTCAGTGTCTCAGAAACACAGGTCCTTCATGTTTATGATCAATTATTTACAGTAGCTCAGCCATAAAACAAAGACACAGACGAAACTGAAAGCCAAAGGAGACTGTTGTAACCCTGCTAACCAGGAGTACAAGAACAGACAGGAGGTGAATGTGTGTCACAACGGTAACCTGTGGGAGTTACACTCCCTAGAAAAGTCCATCTGTGAAAATCTACCGTTCCACTCAAACTCCTCCTTGCTGAGAAGTTCACACACTTCCTTACAACAGTGGTCATCCTTAAAAAAATGACACAGACAGAAAAAACCCCCCAGAAAAACTCAAACCACTTCAGCCCTGTTATACACCAGCTGGTACAACCATCTCATTTAAGCTATTAAAAAACTGGGGAAACTGATGGGAAACTACGATCTTCACATGACCCTGAAGCTTTTTTAGTTCCACTTCCTTATTATATTGAAAATGTGGTTTATTGTAATGCTGCCTGTAGTTTTTTAAGCCAGCCAAATCTCTGTCAAAAAGACTCACATGCCCATCTTCTGGCTTTTCTGCTGATAGAAACACTCATGTTTCTTCACGATACATTTGCTCCATACAGACAGAGTAGCACAGTTTTGTGGAGAAAGCAGGTCGGGATTTTACTGTCATTTTCATCCCATCACATTCCAGGACATAAGAAATTGGATCCATCTGATCTCAACAGCCTAACAGTACAAAAATAAGGTCCAGGAGACATGCATTTTAGTTAGCAAACAAGTATCTTTCAGAACTTTGTATACCTGCTTCAGAAAACCTGCTGCATCTTAACAAAACAGCTAACTTTAAATGCTCGTTCCTTTCCCCAATGCATTTAATGTATCATCTCCAATAAAAATTGAGACTTTGGTGTTTTTAACGTGTTCTTGTAGCATTTTTCTGATGGTGGAGGACATAAAAAAAATAAATTAAGCTTAAAATTCAAATTCTGAAATGTTTTTTTATTCATATCTTTGTGAAACAGGAGCAGATGGGGGAAAAAAATCGAGTTTGAAAAAGCCTGTAGCAGTAAGTGCTACAGTTGGTGAGCCACAAGCTCCCTGCTCCGCTCCAGTCCGATCCATCCATTTGAAGACAAATAGATCCATGTACGTCTGTCTTCCTCGTCTGAGCTAGAATCTGGCTTCAAACTGTACGGCTGGACAGCACCAATATTATAAGCCATTTATGTTGCAATGGTAATGTTAGGTTGTGAGGGTTTGTAGGCTTGTGGTAGAGAGTTTAAATAAATGAATGATGGGAAGTCAGGGCAAGCTTACTACATGCTAACAGTTTCACCCACAACTCAATGGTAAATTTACAAACTCCTGCCACTCTGCAGAAACTATGTCCCAGATGATGACAGCTTTTGTTTTAAATTTTGGCTAAAAGCGGCTTCATCATAATTAAAAGACCACTGGGAACACTTACAATAAACCAAAAGATGATTGGAGTGGAACTTTAAGACTGTGTAAGCCTGTGTAACTGAATAAGCTTTTATAACAGGGATAGGCAACTCCAGGCCTTGAGGGCCCCAGTGTCTGCATGATTTCCATATATCCAAGCCCTACTCATGACTGATTACCTGCTTCAGGTGTGTCCAGCCAATTAGAACATGCCAGATCATGGTATGAAAATATGCAGGAATGCGGCCCTCGAGGCCTGGAGTTGCCCATCCCTGTTTTATACTGATCTCCTGATAAAATCGATCATCTCTCCATCAGTCTTACGCCTGGTGTGTTCTAACAGCTAACAGGCGTGTCAGTTCCACCTATTTACCAATAATGGAAAGGTAAGTGTTTGATGACATCATATTGCATGCAAGAAAGGGTCAAATGGAACAACATTAACCAAATTGGGCATTTCTTGTGTCTACAGTAAAAATAAAAGTGTGTAGGTGTTGCATGTTTCTTGTGTTCCAAAAATGTAAAGCACACTACAAATGTCAGCTTGTGTGACAGGCCATCTAGTGGCTACTTTATGAACTTCTCTGGCTTCAAACACTTGCTTCAATTCAGAAGTCACATTGTTGTCCTTGACAACATTAATTCAGATCAACTATAAGATTTGGGACTTGGTCAGAAATGTTGAAATTGAATTTGTCTGTTAGATTTTCTGTGACACAAAAATATAACTAAAGATCGGTTCCTTTCATCGAGAACAGCTAAAGAGGTGACCTTTGTTTCCTTAGTGAATCCCACACTTGAACACTATAATAATAAGAAAAACCTCGGCAAGGATCAAGGTTCATGCAGTTGTTCTTCTAAGATTCTGTCTGCCCTGATTTAAACGTAAGTTTAACTTCTGTTTGATCTTCAGCGACCCACTGAGCAAAATAATTAGAATTATTTGGTTCAAAATGAAAATAAATGAGAATGTTTGATCTGCACTGCATGTATTTCTGTGTATCACTCCCTGTAAGAATTGAGGTTGTCAGAAAAGGTGGTTATAACATGATCTGGTCAATGATTAACTCCCTGTTTAATGATTAACAGCTGAAGTATTTGCTTTCACAGAAACTGCTGGATGTCAGACAGATGAGGAGGTTTCATACTAAAAAGGACATGAACTATGACATAGCCCTGATTCACCTTTAAATCTGATAAAGATGAACATTTTTCTGCCTCTAATTTTCTGTTCTGATTTTTTTCCCCACAAAAATCCAGTTTTTCATGCATTGCACAAGGGTTGCACTCTGCACAGCCTTACATTTGCAGAAGTGGTAGCTTTTTTTCCCTCCTCTTTCACATCAAGAGCGTAAAGGCGATGAGTATAGGATGGTTTCTGATCCTGTTTTTCTGTCGGTCTAAATACTAATTTTCAGACTAAAGTAAAATTGGTCACAGGAGAGGGAGTACCACTTTATAGAGGGCCATTTTAGATTAAAACTTTGAGAAATCATTTGAGTCAAAGCTGCACTGCTAAGTTAATTTATGATACCACATCTAGATGATGAAGCCCAAGACATACTGTATTTGATTCATGAAAACAATCATACATTTGAAAAAATACATTTACTTTTATGGTAATTTTAAATGTCAGATTATTAAAAATTGCTAAGCAAATGTTTTTGTTTTTTTTTTTTCCCAGCATAGAAATTACAGAATTGACAATGGGTTATTTCATTTGAAATGTGTTGATTTTCAATTTATTTTTTAAATTATGCTTTCCTGGAATTCTTTTTGAATTCACAACTTAGCATCATGTTACAGACAGCAACTGAACTGAAAGCAGATCTATCTATCTCAAGCAGATCTATATAAAAATATAAAGGCTTTTTTAATTTGTTGAGTCCCTGGTTGTCGTTTCTTCATTCATAGCAAAACAACTCGCTAACCAGTTGACCCGCTGTTTTAGCTTTTATGATAGACATTTGTGTGATTGTCACTGAGCAGATGAAATCGTTTTTAGGAGAAAAACAAGCAAAACTTTATATATCCGGGTTACCTGCCAAATTTTAAATGTCATTATTCAAAGAAACATTTGGTACCATTTGTTGGGGAGCCAAATATTTTTTTCTCAGATGTCCTAAAACATCCACAAACTGTTTAAAATATTCAGAAAGAGACACAGCTACATGGCCATTAGGCAACTTGAACAAATAGAAGCAAATCCAAGCAAAAATCCTACTAACTTTTTACTGTGACATATTGTAGAGTTTCTGCAGCTCAATTTGATGTCACTTCAAAGTAATTCAAAAGTGTGGATTTGCTTTTCAGCAACTGTTTTTTTTTTACTTTAGCTCTTTTTATTAACATTCCTCAGATGATACGTTTAACCCTTGTGGTGTTCGTATTTTTGCTGTATGTAATATATATGTGTAGGGTGGGTGTACAGTATGCGGTCAATGAAAATGTGTTTTGATTTATGTTCTTCACCATTAATGAGCCAAAGCTAATTAATTTCAGGTTGTAAAAAAAATTAATTGTTTCATTTTTCTACGGATAGAAAAACTGAAAACGGGTCCCACAGTCCCAAACACCATAAAAAGGGTTAAGGGGCAAGGTGTCACTATGTTTTACATCAGAGACACAAAAACAGCTATCTTCAGAGGCTTATATGCAGTCATCTACATGGAACAGTCATAAATGTCCCAATTTTGGATTATTTTTAGTCCAAATTTTTTAGTCTCAGTTAAAAAAGCATAATATTTTTGTATCATTATTGCTAAATTTCTAATTAGTTCTATGTGTATGGGTTAATTTTTCGATTTTGTCTTGCATTTTTTTTTTTTTTTAATTTGGAAAATGATCTTTATTGTGAAGCACTTTGAAATCCTATTGTTGGAATAGTGCTCTACAAATAAAGTTTGATTTGATTTGATAATTTCTAAAAGTATGGTCACTAGAAGCAAAAGTATGGTATTGATTTAACTATCAACACATTTCATTCGACAAATAATGCTCGGTTGTAACAGTACTTTCTTTTCTTCTTGCAAGACAAAAAATATTCTTACTTTAGGAACTTGTTTAAGTTTTGTGGTGTGCTTTTCAGTGTTTACAGTGTAACCAGATTTTTATGGGAAAAAATGTGGATTTTCCTAATCTTCTTCTTCTTTTTTTTTTCTTTGGGTCCTGTCCAGCACCTGAGCACACAGATCAGAGCTGAAGGCCTCTTGTGTTGGACAGATTTTACTGTTACAATAGGGGGTTATGAATCTTCAAACACACAATATGTATATTTGTATAAACCCTTTTTGTATTTGAGGCTAAACTTTATTTATATTAAATATGTTTGTATACTTTTTGGTTTGACTGGATGGAAAAAGAAGAAGAAAGAAGGAGAGAGTGGGATGGTAGAGATGGAGGATGAGGATACAAAAGAAAGAGGAGATAAAAAGGGGGTTAAGGAAGGTGGATGATTAAAGAAGTAGAGGGGGGGTGGGATTACCAGATTTCAATGGGAAAAAAAACTTCACTCTGGTTATAAGAACTAATGTTTGAGCTGGATTGTGTTCTATGATTTGTAGATGAGTCTTTGAAACCGGCAAAAAAGGGCAACAGTGGAGCACATCCAGGATTTTCTGTGCATTCGTCATCTGTGGGTGGTCATTATGAAATCCCTTCACTGAATTTAAGCGTCATCACAGCAACAATGGCTGATGTCAGGACACTTGTGCTCATTCCGATCAATTTCCCAATAGCAAAATGACCCTGCTGCTTTGATATCTCTTAAAAATAAAAAAGGTACAAATGTAAGCCTTACCAAGACTGCTGGAAGATCGCGTGTTTCTGATCAGGGATTGGTCAGTATGAAGTGCTCATTTCCTGCTCTGTGATTTTTCAGCACATTCAGTTTACAATAAGAGCTCCGGGGGGAAGACAGAGCCGAAGATTGTGGAGCTCATCCATATGTCTACAGCTGACAGCAGCATTAAAGCACTTTCACTGTCCTTCAACACAGTGCTTCCTTTTAAAAGCCCATCATCAAGTTGCCCCCGGGCTTTTAGTTTCCATCAGATCCTTGTTCTTGAGCAGTGTACTGCTCAGAGTTTACGGCAACATGGTCACGTGACTGCAGTGCCTTGACATGAAAAACTACACCTTACCAGAAAGTGCTGCAAGGAGAAGAGATTAGAATGAGACAAAGATCAGTCTTTGTTTTCAGGGAAGATACCAACAGGCCCAGTCATGTCTTCGTTCAAACATGTTCAGTTTGTTTCACTTTAAGGACAGTGTTAATCCACTGATGAGCGTGACAGCTCCTCCTCCTTGTTGAGTAAGAACTGCAAAATGCTATTGATGTTTTCTCAGTTATCCAACACTATTCTTTACTCACAGATGAGTTGGTTGTGAACAAAAGTGCAAAGAATTCAAAAAGAAAATTAACAAAGAATGGCAGGAAAAAGAAATTCATTTAAAATAAAAGAAATCTAAGTTTACATACAGAAATGTCAAGAAGAAAAGCCATTTTTTTTGTTCTTACTTTTTATCTGAAAAAGAAACACAAATGAAACAACAATACAATAAAAATGTGTTTCTAAAAATCTGAATATTAATAATCATGAGTAATTAATTGAGTGAATCACAAAGTAAACTTTATTACATGACACTACAACAGCATTAGAAAAATACAAACAGTAAAATTCCAAAAAGCATAATATGACAATAATGAACATTAGCAAATATGAGGTACTCAATTATAAAATACATCTGTTAAATAAATACAATAAAATAAAAAATAAAAAAAACACAAAATGAAACAATATGTCAGTAACCATTGAGTTTTGAAACCAATTTAGGAGAACGCATGGAGAAAAACTGCAGAAAGAAGACAAACACAAATGACTTTTTTGGGTCTGGAATTGATTTATTTCAAGCCATAAAAAAAAAATCCAAAGAAGAAAAGAAAAGAGAAATACATATATACATAGACATGTCAAACTTCCGATGATTAGTCATTATTTAAATGTCTAAATGTGGTAAATTAAAGAAAGACAAACATTATAACTCAACATTCAGAAATTTTGCCAGACACACCAGATTTTAGATTCAGGCTTTGTTTTTTCCCATGTCTTGGCCAGGTTACAGGCTGGCTAGCATTTCCCAGGTAGTTTGTTTTGCTTTATTCGTTACTTCACTTCTGATTGCAGTGTGTGAAAGCAAGCCAAACATTTTGGATAAGTAAAATGTGTCAATATTCAGAGTCCACATGAAAGTCCTAGCGAGAAAACGACTTCTAATTAAACCAAATCAAAGAACAGTCAAATCTGTCCACATTTACAAACGTATCGTACCGGGTCCATCATGTTCAGGTCTAGCGAACAACACCACTGCTTAGCTTAGGTTTCCTGATGTGTTAGAAGATGATAACTCTGTTGAGAGAAATAAAAAGACAGCAAAGCCTAAAATTATTTATACTACTGGCAAATTCTGGGTGTGTCACTTTTTGTGCAACTTTAAATATTATTATTATATAAAGTTTCTTGTTTTCTTCAACATCATCTTATTGCATTCTGGGAGAATCATTTAGGACAACCAAAACAGGAAGTGCTAAATCACAAACAACCTTGCTGGATACACAAAAATAAGTTTAAGTTAAAATTTTCAAAGTATGAATAATTTTGGGCTTGACTGTTAAACTCAAACTGCATAGATAAGAACACAGTGACACATGACTTATTTAACACTCAATCAGTTTTAATTTTTCCTCTTTGATTGTTTAAATTTGCCTTTTTGTTAGGGTTATTTATTGATTCTGTTCTTAAGCAAGTTGATGTTCAGGCCTGTGTTTTAACCGCAGTTCTGGTAACTTGTTTTTTAAATACAGAAGAGTGGGACTGAGAATTAGCTCTTCGGTTAAGGTCATTTAAAAAACCACGCAGCGCGGCTGCATGTAAATTAACTTCTTCCTCACAGTGGTGCTGGAAATACTTCAGCCTTTGTCATGCACATGCACACCTCTAAAGACAGAGCATCCAAAGCAGAGTAATTAGCATTTTTTGTAAGAAACCACTCACAGGAATTCCGATTTTAAGTCAAGTCTTTAACTCTGATTGCAAAAACCTTTTCACTTAGAATTTAAGAATCCACTGTATACTAATTTCTTAAGTGCTAGTCAATTTGCTAATGGGTAAATTGGGTGCAAGTTCTCTAAACACTCTGAGTTCTCAAGCAGCAAATAAAGAACAACATTTTGTGTGTTATGAATAGACTCTTAAAGCTTATTTTCAGAATTTAAATTACCATGCTCATTTACGGTTGATAATCTCAAAGCTGAAACTGTTCCTGCTAAACTGTGTTCTTTTAGCTACCAAGGCGGCTGTGGTGCAGTGGAAAGGACAGTTGGCCTCTGATTGGAGGATTGCAGGTTCAATCCCCACCTTGCAGTCCCATGTGTCGAAGTGCCCTTGGGCAAGACACTGAACCCCACAGTGCCTCTGATGAAAGGTTGGCACCGGTGTTGAGCATCTGAGCCACCATCAGTGTGTGAATGGATGAATGGGACTGTGACTGTAAAGCACTTTGGGCCTTTAATGTAGGTAGAAAAGTGTTATATAAGTATACGCCATTTACCTTATGGCATTAAACTCACTCAATCAAAAACGTTGATTTTCAGTGTTTTTTAAGGCCCATCCCCCCACCAACTAGAAATGTCTCACTGATCCATTGGCAGGTATTTTAGTTAATCATTCTCCTGAAAGTTTTATGATGTCAGACAACTGTTTGGCTTCTGAATGAGGCGAGGACAAAACCAGGAAAGAGCCTTTTTTTAGATTTAGTAAAAGCTGTGGTAGGCTTCAAAACAGATCATTTTTACAACACAACATGTGTGTGTAACACTACATTCACATGGCCTCTGTAGTGTTCGTTCAAGCAACCACTTTCAATGAAAAGTCTATGTAAATGCTCATATATGTGCGTCTTGGATTCCGCGTTCAAACTCTTACGTTCACGTGTCACCACAGGTGTCCCCTATCGTTTACAGAATGCCAACTGTTTGAAAATTAATGAGGGAGGAGAAATTTATAATTGCAGTTTGTAGTTGGCTGGAATTATATGACTCTGGCCAGTGTCACAAAACGGGCAGATGGTTGGTTTCAAATGCAGCAGGTTTAATGGCACAGACAGGAGCAAAAGCTCAGGCTAAAATTCTACAAAACTAAATCAGGGTCAGAGTTCAGACAAGTGTAGGGGCTGGTGGCAAAGGAGAAGAGTGAGAAATGAAGCGGGCTCAGGTAAACAGGTGATCAAATCAGGTTACACTGTTTGGTATGCTGGCTGAAGGCACAAACAATACTTCGCACCGAGAAAGGCTCTGTGCAGTGCTTCAGTGTCTTGTGGCTGAAAAGCAGCTGAGAGTCAGGTGGGCGGCATCCAGACACTGTGTGCTGGGGTAGATGGGAGATTGAGTGCAGTAAGTAGTCCAGAGACGGCTTCCGCTGGTGACCAGAGGGGGAGACAGAGAGCTGACTCCTGACAGTCAGTCATGTATTGGAATAGAGCTGTGGAAGAAAAAGCCCCTTAAACTGTAGGTACAAGCGCTAGTATCAAGTAGCCCAGTGTGAAAACCATATACCACGTATGGAAGTGGCTTTTGATACATTAAACTTTCTGAAATATCATTCTTGACCATTTTTCTAGTATAAAGAGGTGTTCCCAGGTCAGCAATGAAAAAAAAAACCCTCCAACATGTCTGGGGCCTACCATCGTGTTGTAGAGAAGAACATCAGCCCAACCAAGTGAACAGATACACTTACAGCTTACTATTGACTACAGCATGCCAGTAAAGCCAACAATTCTGCAGAATTCATCATGATTTTTTAGTTATTCTTACCTTCAGCATCTTTTAAACAAACGCTGATAACCAGGGATAAGACTTAAACAGCTGTTTGACTCTGCAAATAAAAGCTTTTTTATAACTTTGCTTGGATTGACTGGGAAATTAATGAGGTTTTTGTTTGCTCCAAGTTTTTCAGAATGTCAGAACTATCAGCATTTTACTTTGTGGAAAACATGACCTCCGTCATCTTGTGGTTTTCTTTTAAAGCTTTTGTAATGATTGGACCGCTGGTAAATGTAAGCATCCACTATCATGACAGTATCCATTAGGTTTGTATTAACGGTCCTGTCTGGCTGACATTATTCCTGTAAAGTCATGTGCGTTCCATAAAAACTGTAGTGGAAACTCGATGACTGTTGTTGTGATGAAATACAATTTCTCCTTTACTGTCACACCTTGAAAGTCCCGTGACACACAAGAGAATCTCATATGATCTTTCAGCTAAACTTCCACTGAAAAACTTCCTGTTTATACGCCTGCAGTGGCAATTGATTCATGCTGCCTTGGGTTTGTCACGCTGTCTCAGTGGAGCCACCTCCACTAAACACTACAGATCATGTCTCCTGAGCAATTGGAGGACTTCTCTTGTTTAAATCATAATGCTAAAAAAAATTAAAATTTTCTCTCCAGTTAACATAATAATCCCTTTTTTTATACGTATCTATTACTCGTCACTGTTGAATGAAAAGGAGAAAGAGTGAGTCATTCTGTGACTTGCATTTACAGAAATGTAAAGACTACAACATTCAGTCAGTTTGGAGAATTTGGTCTGCTTTTTTATATTTTTTTGACTTGTTAGTGTCTTTTAACAAACTTTTGATCTTTGCTCTTACCGTTTCTATTTATTCTGGTGAAAATCTGCTGCTGTGATTAAGGTTGTCATCCTGCTTTTGCTCTGAAAGCAATGAACTTCCATTTGACTCCAGAAATATCTGTTTTTGGCTCATCGGTAACTGTTTACTCTACAAATAAAGTTTGATTTGATTGTCCAATAAAAAACAGGCATGACAGTCACTTAACACAGAAAGTGGTAATGTAAATTCTTCAATGAATTTCCATTCTAAAAGACACAGTAACAACAGTTTTCATTTTCAACACAGGGCCAAAAAAATAGAACATTTACATCCATCCATCCTCTTCCGCTCATCCGGGATTGGGTCTCAGTGGCAGAAGTCTAAGCAAAGATGCCCAGATTTTTCTCTCTCTGGCAACTTCCTCCAGCTTCCCTGGGGGGACATCAAGGCGATCCCAGAGTATAGAGACATAGCTTCTCTAGTGTGCTGGGGCCCGATCCATCTCAACTGGCTCCTCTTAGTGTGGAGGAGCAGCAGCTCTACTCCGAGCTCGCGCCGGGTGACTGAGCTATCTCTAAGGGAGCGCCCAGCCGCCTCACGGAGGAAGCTCATTTCAGCTGCTTATACACATCTAGATTCTTTTTAATATACTGTATATCCTCATTAACCTTGAAGGCAGTAAGGCAATACATTGTTCTTAGTTGATTCAAAGTACTGTAAACCTTTAACAATGATATTCTTCAACAAAATATTATAGAGCGAATATGTCCATTTGGTTGTCCAATCAAGATGAATCTTGATTGGAGTGTATTTTTTCTGCAACCATTTTTTTTCTTCATACTAATTTGTGTAATTTTCTTAAAACAATTTCCTCTGTATTTGTGATAAAGTAGTAACTCCAAATTATTTGGAACAGTTTGGCCTGTATTTTATTTCTGTAAATAGGATGTTTTTATGCACATGAATGTACGTGAGTTCTTATAACTAAAAGAGGAGGAACGATCTGGTTCTCACCATTATGTGCGATGCATAAATCAGTCATGGTGTTTATGGTGTAGATTTCCCTTTAACTTGTCTTTTTTTCTTTCTGACAGCTGGTGCAGTTCATCCTTTACCCACACAGGGTGTCAAAAGCAGTTCTGACAAGCTCTAAAATAAAAAAAAAAAAAACTTTTTCTGTTTTTACTGTGATGGACGCTGCAAGACCTCAGGGGTCTACCGTCCATCTCTACCTGTGTCGTCATGTTGCAGAGGAGGTCTGGGGTGACTGGATCTCAGGAATTTCTCTGCAAACCCCCCTCGTTCTTCTCTAATCCCTGACAGGGCGACGTCTGGGTGAGGACAAGTCCTGTCTGCTTTTTATCTCTACCAAATCTTCGGGCCACACCCTCCGTCTTAACCTGTGTTTATCCTTGTGTGTGTTTAACAGCCACCCTATTGTGTGCCAGTTGGTCGAGGTGTGGCCCCTCTGCTGAATTACAGTCATGGACATCAGGACAATGACGAGATCAAATCAACTGTGAATGAAGCAGAGGAGAAGGCATGTTCTTGGTTTAAATGTGTGTAAATGTAGTTTCAGTTTGAAAATAATAAAAATCAAACAGCATTCAGTTTATCAAGATTTGGACGCACCTGGTTTTTCCCTAATTCACCATCAACACATGTGATCACAGAGCAAACACGAAGCAGCAGAGTGCAGCCATACAGATAAACAGACCAAAACCAGTTTTTCAGGAAGCAGTGGTTCATCGCATGTGGCTAAAAACATCAAAGTTTCATCACACACTGAACCCACTTCACGACACTCGTCGAGTATGTGGACACAAATCAGCACATATCAAAGGATTTCATTTTTTGTGCTTTATTAAGACACTCGAACAAACTGTGGTTGCGTACAGAAGGAGGCTGATAAGCCGCCGGCAAACACACACACACACAACAAACCTGTGGTCGAGCCAGTTCCAGGAAGAACCATTCACACAGGGAGGGGGAGGGTAAGGCCGCTTGCTCACTCTCAATGGTTGAGACTTTTCTTTCAGTTTTGTGTTTTTATAGAGGTGTTATAGAGATTATGCAGGTGAGTCATGAAGCAGGAAGCCGTGAAAGTGGAAAGGGCAGGAAGAAGTTGGAGTGTTTGGTCAGAGCACAGATCCATGTACGTCTTTCTTTTTGTCGTCTGACCTGAGTCTGGCTTAAAACTTTACAGTTGGAAAACTCAGATACTGATATAGCTCCAATATTGCTTCCCATTGTTATTGCACCGGTAATGTCAGGTTGGGATTTATAAGGAGCTGGTGAGAGGGTTAAACAAATGGATTATGGGAAACGAGGGAAGGCTTGCTCCATCCTAACAGTCCCACCCACAACGCTTAGGCAAATTTCTGATGAACTACTGCCGCTCTGCGGAAACTGTGCCATGACTGCTGGGCGAGGCGATGCAGACCCAGATGCTAGCAGCCCGGAATGAGCATGGAAAGCACAAATAGATTTTTGAAAACTTTTAATGTCCGTTGGGAGTATGGTGACTTGAAACCGGAGCGGAGTTCTGTGGCCGTAGGAGGTATCAAACCTGAACCCATACTCAGGGAGTGCTGATCCCCGGAGGTACTTGAGGTGAGTGGGATGGATGGCAGTGTGGCATTGAAATGTAGCTTGGTAGTTGGTAGAGCACTTAGTGAGGAACCAGGCAATGGTCATGGAGCGTGGACCCCGGTCGGAACGTTAAATGATGATCCCGGAGACAAGGATTAGGTAGTGAGTACAAGCGAAGACTTGAGACAAAAAACTTAGTTAACATTAGAGTAAAACAGAAGCGCGAGACCAAAGTACTGCACCAGAGAAGGCAACAAACTGGAGACGAATGCTGGAGCAGGCCACCCTATGTAGCTGTCTGTGAAAACAGCACAGCTTGTTTTACTTTGGAAAAAATGGCATAATCATAATTAAAAGACCACTGGCACAGTGGCGTTTTTTTCTTCATGCTTCTGATTCACAAGCATTTGAAGAAAGTACTACTCAGAAATGTGAAACTGAGTCAAATTGTCTCAATCAATGTCCTCCATCATAAAAAAAAATGCTACCAGAACATGTTAAAAATACCAAAAACACAATATTCATTGGAGTGGGTCTATAAGTCAAGCCCAGAAGACAATTAAAACTGTGTTCTGCCAGCATGCTCTACATTGCAGGCAGGTGAAAACAGGCTCCACACAGGAGAAGACACTTTAGTAATAAGGTATAACATGGTTCAATGGTGGATTGCAAAACAGTAAAAAATTCCCAACATTAGATTTTACACAACAAACCAAAACGAGAGGTTAAAAAAGTTTTAAAAGATTTGTTTTCTTACAGGAATTATACTGCTTTGTTGTCTTTGCAACAAGATCTAGATCTTTAAGAAAGAGGGCGTCTCCACTGCAAGCTGCAGCCTGATCATCTGGAGGATCAAGTGTCACCTGGTGCACTTTTCACAACAAACATGAAGCTCGCTTCACTGCACCTCTCCACCACAGTGTTAAACGCAAACTAGTCTCAGAAAAAAAAGTGTGAAATGACGGTCACATACATCAAGCTGCTGAGTCATGACCACATCTGGGTTTTCTCTCAGCTGCTGTTGTGGGGTTTCGGAAAAGGATCAGTGCATCACATTAAGTGGAGACAGAAATCTACAGAGGTTTTGGTTGAGTCAGCAGTGGAGCTTCACTGTCAGGTGAAGGAGGGCGTTCTGACCGTATTTTAGGTCACTTTCTTTTTTTTAAACATATTTTTTTACATAGTTTAAAGTTCTATTCTAAACCCAGGTATGAAAGCAAACCAACAACTTGAACTCTCAACAGTAAATATCTCTTAACCCAGTTTTTAGTCTTCCTACTTGTCGTCACAGCTACATGTTTTTTTTAACCTGCTTTTTTTTCCTCTGCTCCTGCAATACAACAATATTTGTTCATTTAAAAAAATGGATCAGAACACGTTACAAGTGTTAGAACTAAAGTTTGAGTCGTTTTTTTGTTTGTTTTGTTTATTCAATTTGTAGCAATACTAGCATTGTGTGTGTTTAAGTATTAGCCACCTTGTAGTTTGAGATCTTATAAAAGTATTATCAACGAATGAACACATGGTATGACAAATACATGAGACGCAGAAGGAGGTATAACAGAAAACAGTAAATAAGAACAGTTTGGTTCAGAGTGGATGCTGATCTTAAACTTGAAAACCAGTTCCAAATTGTCACCAATTTTAGGTGTTCTTTCTTTTTGGAAAATTGGCTCATTTGGCAAACAGGAAATCACATCTCTTGTGATTTCTGGTAAAAACTACTGATAATATTACCGCATTACTTTAACCTTTTACTGTCTCTCTGCCCATTTCAGGATTCATTTTAACACTTCAATCTTTAAATCAAACTTTAAATCATTATTAAATTATTGATTGTTGCTGCTCTGTAATGTCTCTTTGAGCTCTTTCATCCCTTTATTGTTGCTCACGCCAGCTGCCCCGCAACATCTTTAATGCAAGCCTTAAACAGATAGAGTTGCACTTTGGTTCCAGCCACACTGTCTTTTTTCATTAATGCAACAGCACGACCAAATGAGCAGCAGGCACAACTGAAGTTAATTAACTCGCAAGAATGCAGTGGAACAAAAATCACAAAGCAACCCAATCAAAACCTTTTTTTTTCCAAATCCAAACAAATCACAGTGGGTCCTATTTTTTTTCCTGGTTTAAAAGCATATTAACTTGTAAAAGTTTCTTATTTTCTTTCCAAAATAAAGCAGTTTCTTTTATTTCATCTTTTCTGTTTATGATTATTTGGTCTGTTCAGGTCTGAGTTTAGCCATAAGATATTGTTTTTTATTCTCAGTTTAAAATAAGTAGCATATCTGTCCTTTTTATTGCAATATCTAAAAAGTTGGGATGTAAAAGTTCTCTCAAATTTGATAAAAGCAATCACAGTGAAGATCAGAGTATGTCTCCATCTGCTGGCTTTTCTGTTTATGACATCTTGTTACACCCTGTAGAGACCCTGTGTACACCCTTTCATTGAGCAAAGCACTTTTTGTTGATGATCATGAGACATTTTTTATGTTTTTATCCTTTATTTGTGTTTTCAAAGTAAAAGCTTGTGACAAATATGTCTCCAGCATGCTTTAGATGTGTAACTTTCTACATAAAAAGATAAATATCCTCCATTTTCTAAACCTGCTTAATCCCTTTCAGGGTCATGGGGTTGCTGGAGCCTATCTCCACCACGATATGACACAGGCCACACCCTGGACTGGTTGCCAGTCCATTGCAGAGCGGCACACTGACACTCACACCTATGAACAATTTGGAATCATCAATTAAACTGGAAAACATGTCTTTTCTTGACCGTGGGAGGAAAGTGCCTGAAGGAAACCCATGCATGCATGGGAAGGAAATAGAAACTCCACACAGAAAACGCCCAGCTGGGATTAGAACCAGAGCCTTCTCACTGGGAGGTGAGAATGTGCAGTCCATAAAAAGAGAAAAAAATTTTTGTTTTTTTTTCTTTTATTGAAAGATATCAAATGTAAAATTCAGCAAAAAAAGTGCAGAAAGAAACTCAAATAAAATGTTTTCTTTGAAAGAGCAGAGACTCCTGGATCATTTGTTCTTAACTTCTAAAATCAGGTTAAATCTTCATCCTCTATCATCATCAGTTAATGTCAAACCCAAAAGTTTTTGAAAAAACAGGTTTAAGTGGATCAATCTTTATTGACAGAACACAACCAGCAACTACCAAAAATTAGATATGAGACTTGATTTTTTTCCTGAATGTAAATACACCCCCCCCCCCCCCCCCCCCAAAAAAAAAAAAAACAAAAAACAACAACAACAAAAAAAAACCACATTTTATTCAGCTATTTATGAACCACAACCATAGACTTTGATACGTGAGAGCGAACAGAATTTCTTAGAGGCAGGAAAGAAACATGAACCTTCAAAACCATGAAGCTCCAAAGACAAACTGAACTTTCAACCTGTTGCATCTCAGAAATGCACTTCAGGTCTCCTGCAGCTGGATGATGAGAGTGTCCATTTATCTGGTGGAACAAAATAAAAGATCATGAGGAGAACACAAGAGAAACACAGAATGAGCTGGACAGCCCTCATGCCACCTACTGTCATCATTAGCAGCATTATCAGTCATTTACCTGATGCTATTCAGCAATCGGGTCCCACTTTTCTTAGTTTTTTTCATCATAACCAATTCGGTTCTCTTTGCTGGGTCATGGATCAGTTTATGCCTACCAGAAAAAATGAAAAGATAACAAATATACATTGCCAAAAAAAATCACAATTTGTAGGAGAACCAACAACATTGACAAAAAACCTGGTCTTTGCTAATGCAAATTCTAGCCTCTACAAACCAAGAAAAGGTTACTTACATTTACAGATTTCAACTTTTAACACTTGTTTGTGTCCAGATGATGAAACAAACATTTGTTTCAAAGAAACAAAGTCTAAATAGTTCAAGTCCTCCGGTGTCACGCCCTCGTGTCTCATCTCTCTTTCTCTTCTGCTGCATCTCAGTTTTCAAAATGATCAAATTCACCAAACAGATTGAAGGAAACTAAAAAAACACGAAGTGTCTTTTCTACTCTTTTGCTGTTGAGATAAACTGTGAAATAAGGTATATCAACATTTGAATTGTGATATTAATAACAAGTTTGTGGTCAAGATTTGTTGGATTGCTCAGAAAATTGTTCTTATTGTTTTTGGAAGTTTTTAATCAGAGCACTCTGGACCCGATGTATTTTTCTTAATTGTTTAAGATTGAAAACAAACCCCCCAATGGTGGTGTAAAAGTAAAGATGGAAGTATGTCATGATTAAAAAAAAAAAAGGCCACTTTTTTTGTATTTTGATCTTTCCATAAACAGAAAAAAAGATTAGCTCCTGGTGATATTTTTTGACAGTTTTGCCTTCTTTATGATTATAATAGCCGTTTAAACGACACATAACTCAGTGATCACTCAAATGTATGTTTTCCTCAACAACATTGACTGAATTGCAGCTTTGTAAGATACAAGAACGTTGTTTTAATTTTGATCGAATGCGTGGCGCATGTAAACGTTTGTTAAAATCGGATAGTTTTTCTGGGCCCATGTAGTTATATTCTAATCTGATCTTTGATCTGATTAAAGACATTTTGCACATGTAAACACAGCTAATGAAACCAGAATTTTTTTTTTTTTTTTAAAGTTTACATAGATATTAATACAAAAAAAAATCAAATTATGGACAACTATGATTCAAACCAATAGAACTGAAACAAACTAGAACTTGACAAACTGTAACTAAAGATTGAACAACCTAGGCTTTGCCACTTTTTTGTAAAGTGTTTGTCTTCATACTGTTTATGCGTCTATTTAATAATAAGCCTGCAATTTAAAACTATTTTGTAATGTGTGGTCTTTTTGGGTTTTTGTTCAAAATATACACATTAATCAATTCTCTTGCAGCTGAATCAAACACTGGCCCAGTTTTACTATAGTTACCTGGTACATAAACTAAAAATCAGTTTGGCTTCATGTATTTTTTGTTTTCTTAATCTTTCCATTTCTATTCAGACAGAAACTGAGGGAGGCATTCTTGTATTTTTCCACCATACCCTGTTCAGGCATTGGCTGAACAAAATGATTCAGACGTGAGTTGGGTGATCATATCTGGAAAACATGCAGACACATCAGCCCTTGAGGTCCTAAGCTCTTCTCTTTTGTACTAGCAGGAGCTCCAAAAGGCCCGAGACTCTTATCTATTTTCTTATTTTTGGTTAGTCATGGAGGGATCACAACAGAAAAGCACACATTTCATTTGAATTAGTTTATTTAGTGCAGCAAGATTCATCTGTATGTATAGTTTCCAATTAGTAAATCGTGTTCTGCTATCCTTTGCTTTATATATACTTTTTAAATTTTCTTTAATTTACAATTTAGTTTTACATAGATAGTGGCTTTTATAATAATAGATCTAATATTTGTTGCAACTTAAGTTCTTTATTTGATAAAGTATTTACAGTTTGTTCCAAATGATTATGCAAATTGTATTGAAGTGTCAAAAAGACCAAATTCTTTGTTTTTAAAGGCAAAACGACTGGAAAAAAAAGATGATCCAAATTACTAAGCAGACCAACATTTTAGAGCAACGTGGGAAAGAAAAAGCACTTTTCACTGCCTCTGAAAAGCATGAAATGGTTGAATGCCTTGGAAAAGGTATGAAAACCTTGGATATTTCACAAAAACATAAGCGTGATGTGGCTGATTCAGAGCACATACGAGTTGGTGCAGATAAAGACAGAATGAGGAAGGTTTCTGTTTCTAGGTTTCTAGACATCAGATTAAAAGAGCAGCTGCTAAAATAACAATAACATTACAAAGCAGCAAGTACATATTTGAAGCTGCTGGTGTCTCTTGAGTCCCACCAACATCAAGGTGTAGGATCCTTCACATACGTAAAACCTCTATTCAACCCCACCGAAACAATACTCACAAGCAGACAGTGTTGGGGGTAACAAATTACAAAGTAACAAATTAAAGTAATTTCATTACTTTTGTCAGTTACTGAGTAAAGTAATGAATTACAGTTCAAATTTTGGAAATTAATTACAATTACTGGACTTTAGAAACCCTTGTTACTTCATTACTTTGGTTTTGTAGGCGCATAACTGCTTTTGGTTTTGTATGCGTAACTGGCGCATACGCATGCATGTGCATGCAGGGTTGGGGATCGGTCATGCCCTCATTGCTGCAGTCACATTGCTTTCCAAACTTGCACAAAGATGAGACGAAAAGAGATGCTGCAGAGAGTTATGTCATCCCCGCGAGCAGCAGGTGAGCAGCAGAGCAGAGACCCGTCCTGTGTACCGATGTGTTGATTACAAATGAAACAACTCTAAAGTCGCTCTTTGGAGTAAACGACAAAAGCCTGTGTAGGTACCAAATGTGTTCGGCCTGTCAGATCGATAAGGGGGCTTGCGGCTAGCGATGATGTCACACTACAGTAACACAGCTCAGACAAACTGTGTTGGAATTCCTGGTAACTCTACTTAGACAAACTACTTAAGCTATGTCCGAATTCCTTCACTGCTCACCTTTTAATGCGTTCGCCCTTTCGTAGTGCTGTCCAAATAAACAATTCCAAAAATGAACGCCCTAGAAATTTCCCCAGAATTCTCAGCGAAAAACCCGTGTGCATCAATGCTCACTAGATTGGGGAAAACGGAGAACAATGCATTGGGTTTGAACAATTTCAGTGAAAAAGTTTATTTAAATGTATTTACTTTATAAATTTAATTTGTTTTGCTGGGCTGCGCTGTGATGTAGTGGTTAGCCAAAGAGAGCGAAGTTTTGGATCTTGACTGAGTCAAGGTCAAATGAAGAGGCTAAATTGCCCTGAGGTGTGACTGTGTTTGGTGTTGTTGCCCTGCAACAGACTGGTGACCTGCTCAGGGTGTACCCAGGCATATATATATATATATTTAAAATACATTTTAAACTGGTACCTATCACATTGCCATTTCACAACTTAAGTTGTCTCATTGTGCTACAGAAAAACTAAAGATAATCTTTTTAAAAATCACTCAGATCTCTATTACTTATGATTGTTATAATCCAATTCAGTCCAAGGTCAGACTACTTCAATAGAATGTTAATGGTATACATAAGATACCAACAGATTACGTCAAATGGTTTTTGCCGTATCACTGACTGATCCTGCGAAAGATGAGAGGAAACTCACTCTGAATGGGTTCTATTTTGTGGAATAAATGACTTTTTAATTGATGGAAACTTTGTTTGAATTAAGACCTTTTTGTTGGACTTTTCTGCAAACCCTTTGGGTTCTCATGGTGAGAACTGTGAGTTTACATCTTTAACCTTTTCAGGTTTTGACTTACTTGTTAGTCTGTCCTGGTTGGAGGCCCTGCACTGGAGGCTCGTCCACGTCCAGCACATGCACCAGCACTGTGGCCGTGGAGGTGGTAAATGAAATTGAAGAGGGCATGTCCTTCTCCACAGTGACCAGCAGGGTGTGAGTTCTGTTCCTCTCAAAGTCCAGAGCCTAAATGTTTATTTTCAAAGAGAAGAAAATGTTTCAAAGCTCTTCAAAAACAACAAAATACCAAAGACTGTACAATCCAAAAACACTACAAAAACAGCCATGAAAATTTCAAGCTTAAAATCGACGCTGTTGACTAATTGACGAAAAACAATCAATACAAATTTGTTATATGTTAAACATTAATTTGCTTTAATATGTAATAAACAGCCTCGTAGTCGTTTATGACCATGCAGTTCATTTTGGAACACAATGCATGACAGTAACTTCAGGGGCCAGGATATCTCTGCCTCAACCAAAGAAGAGGAAGGCATCAGTGTAGATTTAAACAGTAAGAAGCAGAGGGGGGAGTCAGGCTCAAAGGTTTGGGAGGACATCAGTGTTAATAAATCAAAAAGATCCATGAAAAACACAATTTGCAAAGCCAAACTTGAGTTTCATGGCAGCACAACAGCAATGCACAAGCACTTGAAAAGAAAGCATCCTGATGTCCTGGCGTCTTCTTCAACATCTCCGTCATCACATTTTGTTCCGGTAATGCCATAAGAATGATAACTTATCAATGTTTTGGAGTTTCGTACTATTTTTCATGACTTTACTACATTACTAAATGAAGTTTTGTTTTTTTTTAAACACAGCTCCAATTAAGAAAGGTTGGACAAGTTTGATATGAAGAGGGGCGAGTGCGCGCCGGAGATTGCTGCTGTACTTATTCATTATATCTTAGAAATGTTTTTAAAAGGCATGAGGCCTCTGTCAGTGTTCAATGTTCTTACTGCACTTTATTTTTATGTATTTTTTTGTTGTGCACTTATTATAATAAAGTGAAACGCATGTTCCTGAAAATTGTTTGCTTCCTTTTTAACAAAAGGAGGGTTTGACAATGATTTAGGTGTCAGAAAAAATGGCATTTTATAAACAATAATCGACTATTAAAATAATCCCTAATGACAGCGCTAATAAAAAGAATCATTTGAAAACTTTGTCCTTACTCAGTCTTGATCAAAAAAGAAGAAAATCCTAACCTTCTTATTTTTATTATAAAAATATTTGCAATTGCAAAGCTTTCTCATTACATGTTTTTCCCTTTGGTATTAGAAATAGACCTTTTTTTAACGTATCGGAATATTTTTGAGTTTGAGTGAAAGTTTTCCTTACCTTTGCAGTTGTAATGATTCCCCTGTGTTTGTTATCATCAGCTGTCTTTACAGAAAAGAGTCCGTCAGGATCTCCACTGACAATCTTAAACTTGGCTGAGGTCGGTGGGCCGTCCCCATCTGTTACTATTAAGTCAAGAACCAAAGCGCCCACTGCATTTTCCTTGACGACTGCCATGTACTAAAAGAGTTTGAAGGGAGTGTGAAGGTTGTGCATATGTTTTATTTTTTAGTCACCTTTTGAGCCTTTATATTTATTACAACAAATGTCCACTTTGAGTTCTTCACAGTGAAGTCCTATTTCTATAAATGTTTCATCAAATGTGATAAACACTGTACTTACAAAAGAGCGAGAGAAGTCTGGTCCATGGTAATTACCGGCAATTACTGTAATATTTACTGTGGCCGTCGTCGAAAGTCCTTTACCAACCTTAACTGCAGCTTTCACTTCCAAAATATACTGGGGATATTTCTGTGAAAACACATCATCAAACCCACCAGGATGAAGAGGTTGAAGATCACACATTAGGTTATAGTTCTTTTTTACTGCTTCAGGCACAGAAAATTTGAACAGTAAACATACAGCTCATATTGATGCACTATCAAAAATATTATTGTGACCTTTTAAACACTTTCTGGCACTTGTAATCAGCAGTTTGCTAATGTCAATCTATACACTTCGAGGGTTGCGAATGTTGCTTGCTCTATATCTGTTCTCTATCTACCTCTACAATGTCTGGCTGGTTTGCCATTACCTTCTTCTCTGTTTGTATCTGGAAGTCCCGCTGCATGTTTGCAGAGGTGTTTCCCACTTTGACATTGGGGTTTCCAGTCCATATTCTTATCATGTTTGGTATTATATTTATCAAATACATTTTTTATGAATGTTCTATTAATTAGTTTTGTTATATTTATTCACAAAGTCTTAAAGTCAGCTCTGTGATAGTATTGTCTGATATTTAACCAGTAACAGAACATAGAGGTGAAATAACAGAAGTTACAATGGGTGGGGGGGTGCTTCAGCTTCTCGCCTTGCGTGCGTTTGTGTACTTAGCAGAACAAGCTTTGCCAAATCTTTTTAGCCTGATTGGTACATATAGCAGTACCTGTGTATTTCTCATTCACAATGCATGGAAGACACGGACGATTTTGAGGGATCAGGTGTATTTTATTGTTGAGCTCCTTATTTTGAAAAGCTCTACAAAACAATCGTAAGCAAGTCTCCATTGCGTGATCCATTTATGCATCTCTGAGCATTTCTCTAAAACCCTGTTTTCTGGGCACAGGCCCCTCCCAATCTACAAAAATGAACTGGTGATCGGCAAAACACTTTTTTTTATGAACAGACTATTCGAACAGAAACATTTGTCATAAAAGTCTCACCTCCTTGTCCAGCACTGTAGCGTTAACCATAATGACTCCAGTCGATGGGTTGATGGTAAACATGGATGGACTGGGCTCCTGTGGGTTCTGACTCAGAATACTATATCTGATAACTGCGTTTGAACTATACTTATCAAGATCTATGGCATGAACCTGCAACACAGAAAAACCTGGAGAGAGGCAGATCGCAAAGTTTATCATCAATTTGGATAAAAATCTAAGATAATGAAACATATAACATGACCTTGATATAATGTATTACACATGACTTTTTCCAACATCATGGCTACAACACAAAGAGTACTGGAATTTGCTTTACTGCATGTTAAATTTCCCATTTTCTGACTAACTTTTGTGTTTTGTGTCTTGACTTGTGATAATTGTCCCTTGGTGAGGAAGAGTACTGTGACAGTCTAGTTATTGTTTCTGGGTTTTTTGTGCGTGTTTTCCTCTTCTTATACTTATGTTGTAGTATTCAGTGTTTTGTATTTAATTTCTCTCCTTTATGTTATGTTTGTCTTTTGATTGTTGTTACCTTTAATCTATTGTGTTTTGTGACTTCTTATTGTTTTAATCTATGTTTATTTATTTATTAGTTTAATCTCTCACTGGATTACAAAAAAAAAAAAAATCAATGTTTCACAAAAATACTGACAATACCTATTGGTGAGTACTCAGGAACTTCTCCATAAAAGCCATCTTCAGTAAAAACAGGCTTGTTGTCATTCTTATCGATCACTATGATATGATACACTATGTGATCAAATTCATTTGATCCATTTCCCACTCTATAAAACAGCAACTGCAAATACACAAATACACAGACACAAAAACACTTCTATATCATACAAACAAAAGTAAACAACGTACATATAATCTATCTAGAGCTAATTAGATTGTTTTTTTCACTTCTTAAAGAGGATCACGGTTAAAGTAATTGTCATGACATTGTGATACAATGCTTACTTTGTAGTGGTCACATTCCTCTCTGTCTAATGGTTGGGTGACATGCAGTTGGATGGATTTTGGTTTACCAGGGACCTTAACCATCACAAATGGGTTGTGAAGATCCTTATCAATCCCACAACCAATGATCTTGTAAGATAAGTTATAGGGGAGGTGAGACATATCCCAAACCTGGATAAAGATATACAAGTGTTGAATTAAGTTAATCCCCAGCGAAGACTGAACAAATAAACAGATCTTAAAAATCATGAATGAGGAATTTAAAGTTAAAGTACAATGAAAATGAATCAAAATACCTTTCAAAGAAAACGGTCTTACTTGTAATGTTAAAGGATAGGGTCCCTTATGGTTCTCCAAAACTTCAATAAATTTATCATAGGAAAAGCAACTTAGCCTTCTCTTTGGCTTCTTAGCAGTCTTGAGGGATAAGCGATGACAATGCAATTATTGAACAATGACTTAAAGGAAAATCTGAAACACTTTAATTACTGGGATCTGTAGTTCTGACTCCCTTTCCTTTTCATCACACTCTCTCTTTAAAAATGTTACAGCTTGAGTCAAAAACTGAATAATGGATGATATTCCTGATGTTGTTATAATGATTTAAAATGGCTTAAAAATCCTGACTGATCAGTTTAGCAATAAAACAAGAGCCATTG
>BSAI01000096.1:18989784-19031976 GCA_036245035.1 Adrianichthys oophorus
TGAATACAATGCTTACTCTATAGCTGTCTTGTTTCTCTCTGTCGAGTTGTTGGCTGACATACAGATCACCAGTGTCTTTGTCCATCGTAAAGATGTTAAAAGGATGCTGATCAGCTCCCTGACCGGAGATTTTGTATTTCACAGTCTTTATCGGATCTATACTGGAACGGACCTGAACAAAATACATAAATAAACAGGACAAATAAAATTTGGCAAACATTTTAAAAGTGGCTTTACCTCAGTAATATTAAATTGTCAGTTTTAAAATAAGCAAAAACAGAGGATTTTCTGTTGCATTTTAGAGCAACCTGTCTTACAGTAACAACTTTCCACGGAAAGGGTCCTTTGTGATTTTCAGGAAAATTGATGGGTGGAAAGAGCCAATACCTTTTCCTCCTTCTCAGCTCCTCAGCAGACTTGAGGAAAAGAAAATGGTCATTAATTGTAGTTGAAGAAAAGATAAAAACATGTTTTCCCCTAGTGGGTGAATATGGACTACTTTATGTCAAATCAGTCAACTTTGACTCAATTTATGAATTACACAAGCTCAGCAAATGATACAGTATTTGGTTCTGGCATTTCAATTTAAGGTTCTACGTGCTGCAAACATTCTAATACTGTTGACTATTGTGCAACTCCTTGTTCTAATATCTTGCACATATAAAACACAAATTTAATTTCTGTTTCCAAAAATGTGGAAATCAGTTACATGTTAAGGAAAAAGTATTGTGTTAACTTCCTTTTTTAAAACGTCATAATGTGGTATTGTTTTTTAGTTTTCTTGCCATCCCTGTGATTCAGCTACATTAGAGAAGATGCACTCAGAATCAAGTGTTAGTCCACAAAGCATTAACACAGAGATGTTAGAGACTAGAAAACTTTTTTTAAATTTGGATTTCAATTTTTCTAATATTACAAGTGATTCTTGCATGTATTTTTCTCTCATTGAATGTTTTTTAAAAGAAAAACTATATATGCCACAGAAGCGATGTACAGACATACATGAATATGAACATTTTGCAAAATATTTAGAACAGCAAAATTCCAATCATCCAACTGACAAAGGAAAAAGTTAAGAAAAGGAGTTCAAAAAGTTTCATTTGAAATACCATAAGATAATACATCTTTTCTTTTTCTGCCATTTTTAACTTCTGTCTGCAAAAAAAAGAGACGTAGCTGGCACACTTAGAAAAATTGATGCAGTAATCTCACCTGAACAGCAATTATCAAAGCCCCCAAACTCATGAACCAAACAGTCCTCATCTTTGCAAGGAATCTTCCTAAGATAGCTTAAAACAACATTCAAAAATTTTCTGGAACACTTTTTTTTTGCCAATTTGGGAAAAACTCTTTGCAATGACTTCCAGCTAAGAGCTATGCGAGTAACTGCAGGAAAATCATTTCTGCTGTCAGAGCTACATGTGAGCATGTTAATGCAGTCTGAACATGCCTGGAGACACACTCACGTGGGAGGACATGTGAACAGGGTGCACACAAAATCTGTCCCAATACTGTTATGAACAACACAAACTCCTGCCAGGAAACAGTTATTCACACTATCTGGGCTACTTCAAGTAAAAAGATGGGGAAAAAAAACACAATATTTCATTGCCAGTTTTATGTAAAACTTGTGTTTAACACACCAAGTGTTTTTTATGACTTTAGAAAACTTGCCTTCAGTGATCTGGACGGCAAGTGCCTTATTTACATCACTCCATCCATCCTTGACATCGCACTTGGTGATACGTGCTTTGGATGCAGTGGGTCAGCTATGGAAACCCATTCAATTAAACTCTACACACTGCCATCCAGATAATATGAAGACCACTAACCCTGGTCTGTTGACTCACCAAACCCTACACTTTGGGGCAGAGTTATCATTCCCAACTTCTTTCACTGTGATATGAAACTAATGAAAGTTAACTGTACAATATGTGGTTGAAACTTTGCACAGATGACATTTGCTTCTTATAGCACTCCACTCTTTCTGAAATGTTTGTAGAATCAGTATTTTAAACACACAAATTCTTTATCAAAAGAGTCCAGTCCTGAACATTTCACACAGAGCTGAAATCTTTTATTTAATTGCACTTGATTATGTTTACCTTGACTTGCTCAATCAAGACATGTCTTCACGGATCCGAAAGATGTGTCGGGAACATGTTTCACGTGTTGCTACAGATACAGCATTCAGAAGCAGAGAAATAGCTTTGAGTTTTAAGTTGAGTTTTTTTGAGCCTTTGGGATCTTATCAAAAGAACCATCTCAGAGCATTCAGTTGTTGTGATTATTTTTGTTCAAAATTACTTATTAAGAAAGTAAAACTGTCAAACTCCAAGAATTAACAGTAAAAACTAGAGGAAATAAACACTGAAGATCTGAAAAACTTGGTGTTGGTCTGCAAGAAGTGACCGTTTTTCGGATCTTTAGGATTTTTCAATGCATAGTGGTTGGAATCAGAAAAATTTCACTTTTTTTTTTTTTTTTGCTCCAATTGCAGCTTGACCTCTCTTTGTGCAAAAGTTTCAAATATATACTATCTTATGTATTGTTTTTTTGTGGAGACAGATACAACCACAAACCTTGTGTCTACTGGGGGGGGGGGGCAAGTCAATAGAATGATCACATAACTCAAAACAAGCAAACATACGGATTAGAGGTACCTCTCCAAAACCTTTGGTCAGGCTCAAACAAGACTTACTCAAATATTTGCAAAACTTACACAATGTGACCTCACCTCCTATTGATCTGAGGATTTAGCCTGTCTCATCTTGTTTGTTGGAGATTTTGCTTTTACTTTTCACATGTTTAATCAAAGGTTTCATGCATTCTGTTAGTGGATCATATGGAATTATCATTTTTCAAATCCAAATCACCTTTGTTAGGTGTTTTTCTAAATAACTGTGAGGCTTCAGAAGTAATTTTGCTGGTCTGAACCTTTCAAAGAAAGGTGTAATGTGAATAATCCAACGAAAAGACACTAAAGAAAGGTTAGGGTTCAGCTCAAAGCATGATTGGCAGCACAATTCCTAGTAAGGAACTCACAGCATAGAAGCACATTAGGTCCATCCATCCATCTTCTACCACTCATCCGGTGCCAGGTTGACATTTCCTCCACTTTCCACAGAGCCTCTTCCTCTTCCGCATGGCTGCGGTTGAGACCAAAAATTCCCTCCTATCCTATGTCGTCTCTCCCTGGTTGGTTGATGAGGAAGAAAGCAATAGTCAATGATCAGATTAAGCAGTTTATTGACTTGAATAAAGTTAAAATCAGAGCTCTGAGAGATTTATTTGATTCTGTTGATGAACTTTAAATTCTATCCTGGAGCAGCGGGTCGGAGTAAAAGGACTGGCATTGCAGTGGTTTAAATCTCACTTGATTGAGTGAACCTTTTGTGTAAGTCTTTGGGACCATGCATCCTCCTCTGGCCCCTTGACATGGGGGGCTCCTCAAAGCTCAGCTTTAAGTCCTCATTCTTTGTCCTTGGACCTGTTACCACTTAGATATATAATTAGGAAATATGGCGTGTCCTCTTCATTGCAATGCAGATCATTTTCAGCTGTATGTGTCTCTTAAGAAGAATACCAGCACTCCACAAATGTCTTTTAGGCTTAAAATCATGGGTGTATCTATTTTTTTTTTAAGTCTCAAGAGGTAATAGTTTTTGGCAACAACTTTGGATCTCTTTTGACTCTTCAGTCAAAAGCTCACTTTGGGCTCTGAAGACTGTCATCAAAACTAACAAACACATAGCAAACCTAACACTGTACACAACAAAACACTTGAAACAGTTCACAAAATGGTTTATAAAGAACGGTAAATCAGCCAACCCCGAAAAAAATAGTACCGGTACTTAGGATTTCTTTTTTTCAATTTTACTGTAAACCCAGGTTTACATTTATTGCACTTTACTATCCTATCTCTATTATCTATTTTGTGTGCCTGATCCAGCCTAGACAAGACACAATTGCACAATTGAAATGTCATCACAAGACATGCCATGACCTGCAACTGGTAAAACCAAGTAAGTGTTTTTTTCTTGTAAACCTTGCAACACCAAGCAGCAAAAACAATCTATAAATTGGTTAATGAATGGCGAACAAGGGGGAAGAAAACGAATACAAATTAGGGATTTGTGTAGAACCACTGTCTGATGAACAGACCATTGTGAAACTTGACATTGTCCCAGACAACAACAATATAAATGAATGATGCCGATTAGCAACTAGGAACTTGCTGAGTTGAGGGTTGACCATTTGACCCGTTTTCCTCATGGACGTTCCATAAGCCAACATATGGTCAATAACTATGGCTTGGATCTCATCAGAAATTCTTGTCCTTTGTCTGGGTCCAGGTCTTGTTGGGTCTGGGTGTGCGCCTGGGTCTTGGTGCAGGTTTTTAGATTTGGTGCGGGTCTTGCTCTGTTATTCATCTTTGAAAAGGTGCTCAGTTGTTCCAGAACTGCCCTTATTTTCACTGCAGTTAATTTGAAACAAATGTCTTTAGTTTTGAATAGCTGTGTGTTGATGGTGCCTGTTGTGTTGGAGCAGAGTTTGAGTGTTACCTCTAAGTGTTAACTTTTTGTACCTTGTGTGTTGTGAATGCCAACTGTGTTTTAAAAGAATAATTTTGTCATCCATCCATTTATCCATCTTCCTCCGCTCATGCAGAACCAGGTCGCGGGGGCAGCAGTCTGGGCAAAGATGCCCAGGATTCCCTCTCCCCAGCCACTTCCTCTAACTCCTCTGAGTGGACTTCTCAGAGGACCTCTGGCGTTCCCAGGCCAGCCGAGAAACATCGTATCTCTAGAGTGTCCTGAGTCTTCCCTGGGGCCCCCAACCAGTGGGACATGCCTAGAACAACTCCCCAAGGAGGCGTGTCTATATATCTAGACACTGCTCTGCTGTTTGCCAGTTAGAAACATAACATATTTCTGCAGCATCCATGCAGGTTTGCCGACAACAGCTGATCAAATAGTGTTATTTTGATTCGTTTGGATGATATTTTTGAAGTGCCCAGCTTGATAATTGCTGCAGAAGATGCTAACATCCACGACTCCATTTGTGGATATCTTTTGAACTTTTCCGAACTGAGCAGTTGAGCAACGGGTTCATGTGGACTGAACCATACAGGGAACTACAGTTCGGGGAAGTTAGAAAGATATTGACAGATTGGGACTTTGGGACAGATTGGCTCAATAACTCTTCTGATAAACGTTCAAATCTGACAGCAGGTATCTCAATCATTTTGTATTAACACAGAGAGTGACCTACAAGTGCATTTCAAAAGAAAAAAGATGTTTTTTTTTGCCTTTTAATGAGAAGTGTTCTCTTTGAGCTGCAGATGGAGCAAAACATAGTCAAGAAATGTATTGCAGATCAAGGGATTGCACTTTGCAGCAGTGATTAGCACTCTAGCCCCTGGTTTGAATCCTACCTGGGACCTTTTCAGTGTAGAGCTTGAATGTTGTGGATGCTAGGGTTTTCTCCAGGTGCTCCAGCTTCCCCCCACAGTTCAAAAGCATGCTTCATTGGTTAATTGATTATTCTTATGTCCCCAGTTGTACATGTCTGTGTAGGAGTGCTTATGCGCCCTATCCAGGGTGTGCTGCACTTTGGTCTGGACAGGCTCCGGCAATACTGTCACCCCAAAAGGGAGTTGGCGTGTTAACAAAATGAATGGATGGCATTGCAGATCAGCCAAGGGATTTTTTTGTGCATATTGTTTTTCTGATCAGTGATACTTTTAATCTACCTCCAAAAGGATTTAGTGAAAATGTAGATGAAGGGTATGAGAGGGAGTGGCCTTTTTGAGTGTTCCTCTTTGGTAGAGTTTGAAAAGTGGTGTTTGTGGTAAGCTTTTTATTCTTTTTTTTTTTTTTTTTTTTTTTTTTGAGGATGATGAGTTGTTATGCAAGTAACAGTATGGACATGGTACCAGGATGTGATGTTGAAAGTGAGAATGGAGTCCTATAAACAACTGCTAAGATGTCTGTGCTCACATTAGAAGTCCCGAGTGCTCTCAACAGAAACGTCTCTGGCGGGTTTTTTGTAAACCTGGTCACTGAAATTAAAGATGTACCAACTATCTGTCAAGTCTATATTTTATTACACACATTCACAAAAAGAGGAGATTGCAGCATATTTTCTTCATTTTCTTTGCAATTAAAAGGCATTTCACAACACACAGTATCACTCAGTTTTTCCTTTCACCCTCCTCTGTGCAGGACAGACCGCAGTAAGACCGCATGTCTGATCTTGTTACCTGGAGACTCTGCTTTCACTTGTCTCTTGTTTTTATGAAAGACAGACAAATGCAGAAAAACTCATTAACAGAGGTGAAGCCTTCACAGAACAGTGATTCCTAATGCAAATGTTCTGGCGTCATTTGTTGTCCTTTAAAATAATTCAAATAACAATTGTATTTTGCTTTTGAGGTCTCTTTTTTTAACATTTCTCAAGTTTCAAAGTAATGGGAACGACATAAAGGCTGCTTTAAAAAAAACCAAAATATAGATGTTTCACATGAAATGATGTCTCCATCTAGTGGGCAATCATAGAAATTACAGCCTGGTTCATGCAACGACTTGAGATAAAAAGAAAAATAAGGGAAGTTATCTGCATATAAAGCAAAACAATATAAAGACAAGCAGATTACAGAATAAACATTAAAATATTGTTTGAAAAATATAACAAAAATGTGTCCAACAACAGTAGAATGTTTTTACTTTTGATTGAGCAAAAGATGAATTTGTAATATCATATTGTGGTAACTGCAGCAGTGTGGAAAAGGCAGTAAGGTGGAGCAGTCTGCTGCTGAAGATGCTCCTCAGGCCCTCCACAGTTTGGTGTCAGAAGTTTTATTGTAAATGAATTGAATAAGAAGAAAATCAGAGAAGTTGGAACAAAATGAACAAAACACTATTTTTGATAGATTTAATGATGAATATTTTGTCTTCACGCAAAAAAAAGTCTTAAACAAACTGTATTCCTAATTTTAAATAAGAAAATATCAAAAAACAAAAAAACAAAACAAAAGAAAAACCAATAAAAAAATGTCTCTTCTGTTTAAACATACTGTTTGGCTGTCTTACACTTCAAGATGATTCTTGTTCAGGTCTCATTTTTCTCACTTATCCTCTCATTCTTCTCGAATTGCAAAGATATAATTAAATGTTCCTAAAGAATAAAAGATTTACCGAAAGCTGTGGTCATCATCAAACCTCTAAAGGGATCATTCCATCCATCGACTTAATCCCCTTTGGCTGCTGGAGCCAACCGAGCATTGTTGGGAAAAGGTGGGGCACACCTTGAACAGGTCACCAGTTTGTTGAATTTTTCTCTTTTCATTTTTTTATTTTTTTTAATGAATACCTTGCTCTAGGTGTTGAGCCTTTTTCTTTCTGCACTGTTCTCTCAGCTCATCTACTGCAGTTCACTGACCTACCAGTAGATGTCCTCACAAGTTTAAGTTCATCAAACTTTTAAACCAGGAGCTGCAGATGTTTGATAGTTCAGCTAGCCTTGCTCACAAGGTACTAAATATTACAGTAATAATGCAACAAAATTGACTGTGTTTACCATCATTTTACACCTTAATGAGCTGGCATATTTGGAAATCCAAATATGTCAGCTCATTAAGGTGTAAAGGTGTATGCTGACATATCAATTATAATTATAAAAGTTGTTACCTACTAAACACAATTAAACATCTTGCACTTTCTTTAAGTAGTTTAAAATTACAGGGGGAAAAATAGTAAAATCTTAGCACTTGTGTTGTCTTACATCAAATTTTTTGTAAAAACTTAAATAAAACTACAGAAATAAATGGTCAATTCTTGCATTTTTTGGGCAAAAAGACAGATCCAGTGTGTGTTTATATGTTAGTATATGCATATACATGTATACAGAAGCAGCAAACTTTTCTATTCCTGTTCTCACAGTGATCATTTTGAGTCTCACCGATGTGCAACCGGGCAGCACTCCATTTCTTCACCATTAATATGTGTCCTCATTATGTGTCTGGATTAATACTGGGGTGTGTTCAAATGAGTTAACGGCACAAAGCATGTCTGTGATTCATAGCTGGAACACTGTTAACAGCTGCTTTGGACTAGTTTCAAGTGACTATTTTGAACATGCAAAACTATTATAAACTTTTAAAATATATCATATTGTTTCCATCAAACAGTTAACAATTTTAATCTCCTAGTGACATTGCTTCAAAAAATATGTTTGAATAAAAAGTAACTTTTCAGGTGATGTTTATGAGGCTAAAGACAAATGCAAATTCTAAGGTAATGCATGCGTGTGTCCATGTATTTGCTTGTGCATGTGTTCATTAAAGCACAACCACTTTTGGGGGGGATGTCTTTTCTTTCTCTCTTTGTGGGTGATATTTGGAGACCAAAGTGTGGACAAAATGCAAAATGGAATGAAGGGCTTGAAAGACCTACTCTGATAATCTTTTGATCTACTGTGACTGTGTCCCCAGTGGTCATTTGATTTAATTATGCGTAAACATGGCAGATTTCAGCCATGTCTTGGATGTAGTTTCTGCAGTAGTTTATTAGAAATTCACCTCTGATCTTCCGGTGGAAATGTTAGTGCAGAGCAAGCCCGCCCCTCTGCCCCTACCCATCTGCTTACATGCCTCCTGCTAGCTTACAGCCCCTCACACTCCTAGCCTAACATTACCGGTGCAACCAAAATAGTGAGCAATATTGGAGCTAACTAGCCTTACAGTCTTGAGCCAGATGCCAACTCGGACAAGGAAAGCAAAGACGTACGTGGATCAAGTCGTCTACGAGTAGAAGCATCAAAACGGAGTGGAGCAGGGAGATGGCGGCCCGCTGATTGTGCAGTAGTTCCTACGTCACAGCAACAAGCTTTTTCAAAAGGCCTTTTTTCATCTACTTCTGATTTCTTAATTTTAATAAATACATAGTCAGCAATTTAGCTTTAATCTTACTTTTCTTGGTATATGTCCTCCAGCATCAGAAACATGCAACCAGAACATGTTAAAAACACCAAAAACAAGATTTTCATCAGATTGGGTCTTTGAGAGTGAGGACCAAGAGGAAGAGATAATGGGTTCCAGTATCTGAGAACAGCTGAGAGAACAGAAGTGAGTTTGGAAGCGTAAAGGTCTGAGGGTGGGTTTGTGTGAACATTAGAATCGAAAAACTGTGTGTGTGATTGTCTTCTTCAGCTTGGAGTTCTCATGGACAAGTTCTGATTTAGCAAAACTCTATGTCCCAGCTCCTGGAACCAACCAACCAAGTTTTCTTAAATTCAAGCAAGAACAGTGAACTGTTAGCTGCTCATATCTAGGCTTGTGTGTTTGTGTCCGGCACATGCCCAATAGTAAGACCGTGTGTGTGTTCTTTTGTTTGGCTCTGTGTGCGGGTGACGGGACCAGCTGGGAGGGCTGAACGGTATTCACTTCCCTTCTGTTGCCCCGAAGGCAGAACGCAAGGAGGGAGAAAACGAGAGGTGGGGGTTGTAGCAATGAAGCACAGGAAAAAATCAGAGCTTTTTGGAGGGGTGGGGGTGACGTCTCATCATCAGGAGGTAAAAATAAAGAAGAGTAAGTGCAATCAGACTAAATTGAGAGAGGATGATTGCAAAAATAGTTTCTGTCCACTTCTGAGACTGATGGGGGGTGTCAGACCAAATCATGATACAGGAACAGGCAAGGAAGAACTGATTACTGTGCATGCAACAACAGAGTTATATTACTTATTTCATCTTTATTAAGAACAGTTAAAGTTAAGAACAGTGGTAGTAGCAAGATTTATGCAATGCTTCAATTAAAACAATTAAATAGCTCTCCTGCCGAGGCAGGAGATCAATGATCAACTTTGTAGTCGTTTCAGGCGACCTTCGGCCGTGTGTTTTGGACACTCGGGTAAAGAGAGGGGCAGAGCTGTCCCCTGATCACTACCTGGTGGTGAGTTGGATTCGTTGGCGGGGAAGGAGGCCGGAAAGACTTGGTAGACCCAGACGTAGTGTGAGGGTCTGCTGGGAACTTCTGGCTGAGCCCTCCGTCAGCGAAGTCTTTAACTCCCACATCTGGGAGAGCTTCAAACAGGTACCGTGGTAACATTGAGTCTGAATAGACCATGTTCTCCATCTCCATGGTCTCTGCTGCTGTTCGGAGCTGTGGTCGCAAGGTCTCTGGTGCCTGTCGTGGCGGCAACCCCCGAACCCGTTGGTGGACACCGAAAGTAAGGGATGCCGTCAAGCTGAAGGAGTCCTATCAGGTCTGGCTGGGTTGTAGGACTCCAGAGGCAGCTGACAGGTATCGGCAGTCTAAGCGAGCTGCGGCTCAGGCTGTAGTAGAGGCAAAAACTCGGTCCTGGGAGGAGTTCGGTGAGGCCATGGAGAAGGACTATCGGTTGGCCTCGAAGAGGTGCTGGCAAACCGTCCGGCGCCTCAGGAGGGGAAAGAAGTTTTCTGCAGGCACAGTTTTCAGTGCAGGTGGGGAGCTGCTGACTTCTACTGGGGACATTGTCGGGCGGTGGAAGGAATACTTCGAGGATCTCCTCAATCCTGCTGACACGCCTTCTCTTGAGGAAGCAGAGGCTGAGAGCCTTGGGGTGGGGCTGTCCATTACCCGAGCTGAAGTCACAGAGGTAGTCAACAAGCTCCTCGGTGGCAAGGCACCGGGAGTGGATGAGGTCCGCCCTGAGTACCTCAAGTCTCTGGATGCTGTGGGAGTGTCTTGGCTGACAAGTCTCTGCAGCATTGCGTGGCAGTCGGGAACAGTACCACTGGACTGGCAGACAGGGGTGGTGGTCCCCCTTTTCAAGAAGGGGGACCGGAGGGTGTGTTCCAACTACCGGGGAATCACACTCCTCAGCCTCCCTGGGAAAGTCTATCCCAGGGTACTGGAGAGGAGAGTCCGGCCAATAGTCGAACCTCAGATTCAAGAACAGCAATGCGGTTTCCGTCCTGGCCGTAGAACTGTGGATCAGCTCTACACCCTGTCTAGGGTACTGGAGGGTTTGTGGGAGTTCGCTCATCCTGTCCATATGTGTTTTGTGGTTTTGGAGAAGGCGTTCGACCGTGTGCCCCGAGGTGTCCTGTGGAGGGTGCTTTGGGAGTATGGGGTCCGGGGAGCCTTACTCAGGGCTGTCCGGTCTCTGTATGACCAGAGCAGGAGCTTGGTCCACATAGCTGGCACTAAGTCAGACCTGTTCCCGGTGCATGTTGGACTCCGGCAGGGCTGCCCTTTGTCACCGGTTCTGTTCATAGTCTTTATGGACAGAATTTCTAGGTGCAGCCAGGGTCCGGAGGGGGTCTGGTTCGGGAACCACAGGATTTCCTCTCTGCTCTTTGCAGATGATCTTGTCCTGTTGGCTTCATCAAGCCAGGACCTCCAGCATGCATTGGAACGGTTTGCAGCCAAGTGTGAAGCGGCAGGGATGAGGGTCAGCACCGCTAAGTCTGAGGCCATGGTTCTCGACCGGAGAAAGGTGGTTTGCCCTCTCTGGGTGGGTGGAGTGCTCCTTCTCCAAGTGGAGGAGTTTAAGTATCTTGGGGTCTTGTTCACGAGTGAGGGAAGATCGGAGCGTGAGATCGACAGGCGGATTGGTGCTGCGTCCACCATCATGCGGTCGCTGTACCGGTCCGTCGTGGTGAAGAGAGAGCTAAGCCAGAAAGCAAGGCTCTCAATTTACCGGTCGATCTACGCCCCAATACTCACCTATGGTCATGAGCTCTGGGTTATGACCGAAAGAACAAGGTCCCGGATCCAAGCGGCTGAAATGAGCTTCCTCCGTAGGGTGGCTGGGCGCTCACTCAGAGATAGGGTGAGAAGCTCGGTTACCCGGGAGGAGCTCGGAGTCGAGCCGCTTCTCCTCCACATCGAGAGGAGCCAGTTGAGGTGGCTCGGGTATTTGGTTCGGATGCCCCCTGGACGCCTCCCTAGGGAGGTGTTCCGGGCATGTCCCACTGGGAGGAGGCCCCGGCGAAGACCCAGGACACGCTGGAGAGACTATGTCTCTCGACTGGCCTGGGAACGACTCGGGGTCCCCCCAGAGGAGCTGGAGGAAGTGGCTGGGGAGCGGGAAGTCTGGGCATCTTTACTGAGACTGCTGCCCCCGCGACCTGGTCCCGGATAAGCGGAAGAAGATGGATGGATGGATAAATAGCTCTCTAAATCAGTGTTCCCCAAGCCCCTGGACCGCAGATCGGTCCATGGGACAGCTGGTACCGGGCTGCAAGATAAAAAACATGAACTACATTTTTTCCATTTTATGTATAATCTGATTCTAAATTACATTTTATATTAGAAAACTAATGGATTCTTCCCACCACATCCGACTCATTCTTAACGCATGTCAAGTTGCTCAGTCATGTGTCGACAATACAGTAAATCCACTACTTTCTTAATGCGACGGCTCCCACAGCTAAATTAAATCTCTCAAGATAGCAAAGTTCACAAAAGTCAATTAAATGTGCTGTATAAATAAACTTGTCTTGACACAAAAAATTGAAGGGGTGTAACGATCATTTAATGAATCGATTTCTATTCCTACAACCCAACCAGATTGATCTGTCTAAGACAAGCTGCTAATCAAATCAAATCGAATCAAATCAAATCAAATCAAATCAAACCAAATCAAATCAAATCGACCTTTGCCATTTTAAAACATTTCAAAATGAGAGAAATCAAAAATTGAGCTTGCAAAGTGCTATTTTTGTTAAGGTACAGTAGGTTTATTTTAAAATAAAGTAAAAACGACCAAGTACCTTAACAGCAGACAATCTACATGTGAAGCAGCAGAAAATGATCAACCATCATTTTCTGCAAACAATATGACCATACAGTGACGTATATTGTTCTAATAATTATAATTATTGTGTAAACAAAATAAAATAATTCCTGTTTACTTGTTTGTTTGTACAAATATTTAATTTACACACGATTATCTTGCTGGAAATACAAGGAATCTGAAAAGCTTCACTTCACTGTTCAGGATCAGGTATATAGCTCTGAGTCACGCTGGTTGAATTTTTGGCTAAAGATGTCCTGGATCTATTTTAGGTCAGTGAGTCAGATCAAAGTGGATCGTTTAAAACAAAACAAGGACTAGGAATCGGATCAGCAACCACAAATTATGATATAAATCGAATCATTGTTAAAATGAATCGTTACGGTGCTAAAAATTGATGGTCCCACAAAAATCAATTCACTAAAGACCACAATTTAATTTCGGTTTGCAGCTTTTTTATGAGCCTTTCAGTTCTTCAAGCAAATACGTTTAATAAAATGAGAATAATAAACCAGCTAGTCTCACATCTCTTCAACCACCTACATTTTTTATCCAAACTGAAGAAAATTGTAGATTTATTGAACAACTTGAGATCAGCGTTAAGCCTCTTTGGTGGACGGCCCCATCTCCCCTTCCAAGCTCCGCCCCCCAAAAACCCAAAGCTTGCACACATATAAATACAAGAACAAAAAAAGATATTATTTATGTTACTTTATTAACTATATAATTAAAACTTGCTTAAATGGTTGAATTCACAATTAAGATATAATGTGTGAGTTGGTTCACACTTCACATGAATCAGTTCATGTTTGCTTTTTGAAGGTAGACTGGTTCCTGTTAAAAATTGCCATTTTTTTCCTGTTTTTCCATAAGATGAACACAGTACTGACAAAAATTATGAATAAATTAATTCCGGTAATTTCTGTTGGCTTTATGAATGGACGGAAACTAAGGAACTTATACTTCTGTTTCATGTGCCTAACTATAAATCTGAATAAAAAAAGAAAACAGATTGTATGCATTGCATGTAAACAACGATGCAGATGCAGATTTGTCTTCAACTTTTTTTCTTTTTTAATTTATTTACATAATCCAGTAAACCCAGTGAAAGCTGGTAAGGCTTTGCACATGCAAAAGGCCCAGTGGTCGCCATCTACAGGGTAAGAAATTTTCAGAGGCAGCCAGAGGACAACAGAAGGTCAGCCAGAGCCAGGTTGGCCATGTAGATCGAAGAGCACTTCTTCTTGGTCCAGAAGAGGGAATCCCAAATGGCCATTCCAGTTGTGGGAAGTCCCACCACAAACACAAGGGTGCAGATGACCAGAAAGAAAACAGTGGTGAGAAGTCTTCACAGCGCCCTCATTTACAACATATTGAAGAGAGTTTTCAGGGTCTTTGTGCCATGCTTAGGTCGCCCTATCCTGAGTCTCATATCTCCTTTTGGTAGCGTTTGTGTTCTGTTCCTTTTTTGGCACATGGGCAGATGTAAAATTGCAAACTAAATCAGAAAAATGATGTATACAGTAACAGTTTTAAAGGAAACTGGAATGTTGTGATCCAATTTTGGTATAACTGGAAAAAATAAAAAACGGTTTTATTTGAAAAACAGATGATTTAAGAAATCAGATAAAAATCTTTACGTGTTTTTACCACTTTAGCATTTCTATAAAAGCAATGAAACACAGTGAAGTAGAAGGTCCAACATGTTAAGACATGGTTCTCAAGTCTCCGTCTTTACAGTTTTTGTACTGCTGGTTTAGAAAGCCATGCCCCACCTTCTGCTGATTACCTGCATCAGGTGTGCTTCACCAATGACAAGCAGGAAGGACAGATGGATGAGAAACACTAAACGTGCCCTTGAGGACTACAAATAGACATCCCTGATATCAGATGTTTAATACATGGAAAATTTAGAACAAAGATCACCTGTTTTTTTAGTTTGTTTTTCTGAAATAATTTATCTCCGTTCAACAAAAGCATAACTTGCAGTGTAAGAAGTCTTCTCCACAAATGTTCCCTTCCAGGCTGCTGCCCTGGGCGCACAAGTTTCCTTCTGATGGGAAGACTTTGTCGCTATCACAACTGTATCAACAGGACCGAGCGATTGCCCCCCTGCACGTTCCAATTAAGATGTACCTGCTGTATAGAGAGGAAATAGACTCACTGGATTTGTGTTTGTGTAATTCTTGATTTGTAACTCATACAGTACAGTCTGTGTGTAACGTGGTGTACTTGTGTAGTCACATGTACACTCAGTCATCAAAAACTTACAAATGACTTATATAACAGCTGAGCAAACGATAAAAGCTGAAGGTGAAGTATTTGTGCATTTTTTACTGTTACTGTAGGAGGTTATGAATCTTTTGACACACAAGGTGTATATTTGTATGAAACACTCGGTAGTTCATATACTGCAGCTAAATACAAAACTTTTACTTGTTCCTTATGCAAGAGCCAGCAGCCACAGATCCACTGCTTTTTTGTGGTACTGCTGTAGCTGAAGTGGTCTGCAGAAAAGTGGCCCACAACGGATCAAAGTGAATATTGCTTTAGTGCTGTAATATAAAAAGGTGTCGAATTTTGAATTATTTAACTTTACTCATACTGAGACCATAAATTGTCATCAAAAATGATAGAAGGCAGACAGGAAGGAGATCTCCTGAAAGACTTTGATCATTTTATAAGCAAAATTAAAGAACGAAGAAGGCTTTTTGCATTTCAAGTACAGAATTAACATATCACACATTATGAATCTGAAGGAAAACCCAAATTCTGAAAAAAGTTGGAACATTTCTTTGGTGTAGTAAAAGGGTGCACTCAAATATTTAATATATGAACCAGACGAGCAAGTGTTTTTTCTTTTCCACTGTCCCTGTCAGAGCTTGCTCGGGACAATACTGCCCCCCAGTGGCATGCTGATGAAACGGCATTTTTTTTTCAAGAGAGTTTGGTCTGCTTCAGTCTTTAGTTGGCTTTTAGAGTGCAGTTTGTGAAAAACAGCCAAACCTCATGAAAAATGTATATATTTTCAGAGAACCTAATAACAATCACAAGAAGTGAAAAGTAATTTAAAAAGCAGAATTTTGTTTCCATTCAAATATTAGATAGATTCAGCTGTTTGATTTTATTCTTACCCGTTTTTTTATTTGGTAGTGCATTTTAACTGGATATAATCACTTCATTTTTATCCCTGGCATTGTTTATAGAAAGTATTCTCTCTTTTTGCTGAATGTTTGTGCCAAATATTACTATAAACTCCTGGTTCTGTAAAATCCTTTCTGGTTCTGATGTTTTACCTGATTTCTGAGGTAAAAAAAAAAAAAAACTGAAAGGGAGCTCGTGATTACTCTGTTGTAGGGTTATATGACAGTTCTTTACTGTTAAGGGTAGTATACGAGCACCATTGTTTTGGCTTCCAGACTGAAGACTAAACTTTGCAGCTTTTGTGTGGCTCAAAAATTCAAGATTTCAATCATTTAACTGTATAAGGCAAGGTGAGGCAGGTTTATTTGTTTAGCACATTTCAAACACATAAAAAAAGACACAATGAAAACATAGAAAGTCAATTAAAATTAAAGCAGTAAATCACTATTAAAATGATACAATCATGAATATCAATTCATCCATTTTTCCAAACCCACTTAATCCCTTTTGAACCTACAGGATTGCTGGAGCCTATCCCAGCTGCTGTTAGGTTAAGGTGGGGAACACCCTGGACACAATTCCAGACTTTAAAAAAGCCAAACTGACTGAAGTCAGGCCAGTGTACCAATCTAATAAGACAAGTGAGTCCAAACTAGTTCACTAACAAAACAATCCAGCTTTCAAAAAAACAAGCCAAAAAGTCTGCTTCAAAAAAAGTCAAAATTCGTTTGAAAAACATCCTTAAATAAATACTCAATTTGTTGAAGGATGCTGAGGTCGGAAGTAACAGGAAAGACTGCTCGAGGAAGACTGAAGAGGAGGTTAATGAATGTAGTCAAGGAGGACTCGGTGGTTGATGTGAGCAAGGAGGATGCAAAAGAATGGGTCTAATGTAAACAAATGATTTGCTGTGGCGACCCCTATAGGGAGCAAATGAAATTGTTAATGTGTGTATACTTAAGTCGCACTTTTCTTTCTTCAGTTACGTGCACACCACCCTCAGCAACTCTCGATCAAGTTGCATCTTCCAATGAAAAGTCTGTGTAAACATACTTGAATATGGATTTCGGGTCTCTGTGCTCAAAACACTTGTGTTCGTGTGTAGCCACCCAAGTTTATACAACCATTTTTGGGTTCTCCATAAAGAACACATGTTGCAATTTAAACCCGGTTGAACTTTGACTAATCAGGGACTCAGATTTGGTGATGATGGATGGATGATGTCCCCTTTAATTCCCTGAAGTACCAATCGTTTACAAATTGTTCATGGAGGAAAAATTAATAATTGCGGTTTGTGCCCAGCGGGAATTATATGACACCATGTCTTTCATATATTGGAATACAGGTGAAAGAATCAGTCTTGAACAAGATTCACCAGATTTGTACTGCTTCAAGATTTTGCACCAAATCTCTTCCAGTTGTAGGTGGAAAACATGAGCTGGTAAGCAGTGGAATAAATAAAGAAGAAGTCACCCCTTAAATAGACATTTAAAAATGCACATTTAGCATGTTCTTGAATACATGTCACGTGCTGGGTGTGAACATAACATCAGAAGGCCCAAAAGCTTTACAGTCCCAGTCACCCATGCGCATACGGTCACACACCGGCGGCAATGTGGGGTTCAGTGTCTTGCCCAGGGATATTTCGACACATACGTGCCAGGACAGGGAAATGAACTTGTGATCGTCTGACTAAAAGTTGACTGCTCTACCTCTGCACAATGGCTGCAAAAAGCAAACAAAATAAATAAATAATACTAAAGAAAATGAGCTAAACTGACTTCTCAAACACTCACCGTAGCTTTTTGTTAGAATCTGTTTCAGTATGACTAATGGCAGAGTGCAGGTGTTATCACAGTCAAGAAGAAAATTTGTAATGTCAAGAGTCATCAGGAATTCCTCTAATGACTCAGTCTTGCTGCTGCAGTGACCATAAAAGAGCAGCAAGCAGCTCTGTACTGTGAAGAGATTCCTTCCCGTATGTGAATAAATAGAAGAAATTCTTTATTGAAGGTGGAGTCATGGTTGTTGGCGAGATGTAAAGTCTCATGTCCATTTCCACAGTTATTAAACTTCTGCAAAGACGCATTCAGATGTATGAGTCCAAAAGTGAAAGAGAAATGGGAGAAAAACATGATTTCGGACTGCCGGTCTGTAAATCCTCCCAGCTGCTCCGTGTCTTTGTGTTAGCGTCTGACTTGGACGGTCTTCTTTTGAAGATTAATGGCCTTCTTGTTGTCAGCTAAGGCATTTCCTTCCAAAGTGTTTTCACTTCAATTTGACCCAAGTTTTTAAAAAAACAAAAAAGGAGAATTCATGGTTTGAAAATAAACTATAGGGAGCTCTCTACATGGCCCCTCTACATCAGAAGCAGTTGCTGAAAAGCACTCAGCATGGTGTTCACTGTTGACACTTTCACACCATTTGGCGTGTTTTAGTCTTGGAAAAAGTTCTACATGAGTGGAAAGTCTTTCTACTCCTTACTTTTATCCTTTTTTCATCTGAATAGTTAGTTTGACGTATAGCTAAAATGTAAAATCAAGTCACTAGAAGTTGTGAAACAAAAAAGCATTGAAAGACAGAAACTGACTGTGCGTGAGAGGGAGAAAAACAACATCTTTCCTGTAAGTCACCTGACACTGGAGGCGTCACAGCCACGAGTAAACACATCTCCCTCCCTCCCTCTGTCTTTCTGTCTGGCTCTTCCGTCCTTCTCGCACTGAAGACACAAAGCCCTCCTCCTGCGACATGAAAACTTCTGTGTTAGTTGTGCCCTATTTTCTATTTATAGACAATATCTCCTGAAATTCTACACACAGAACAGGCTTGTTTGGTTGCAAAACAGCCACAGAATCCTGAAGGAGAGAGGTTCTTGTCATTCCTTAGAATTGTTCATTTTGGCAACAATTGCCAATAAAAAAATACAAAAAAATTGGTTATTAGGCTAAAGCTTGACTTATGTCCAGTTAAAAGTAAAATCAAACAAAAGAATCATTGTTTTTAGCTCACTTTTTCGATCAATAAATCTTCGACAGCCGGGATTTTTGAGTAACATTGATTTCTAAGATCACAATAGAACTGTTGAAAGAATGGCAAATGAAAACCTACAATTTATTGATGCAGAAAATTAGAAAATCCCATTTGAACAATTAAAAAAAAAGACGTTTTCAGTACAAATATCAACGTCGTGAAAGCTGTTAATTTCTATACTCTCAACACTGTCATTGCTTTGCATTAATAATGCTGTGGGGGCGATCAGAATGAAAGTCCAATTTGCTTTGATAGCTGCCCTAATGTCATCTGCATTGTCAGAGCTGTTGTCTCTAATCTCGTCCTCTGGATTTTCCACCCAGTTCAGTTCAGGCAAATTTACTGGCCAATGAGGCACGGAAACACCAGTCATTGAGGCAGCTTCTGGCTTTTAGTACCTTGGCAGAGTTGCCAAGTCAGCGGCAACACCTAAAAAACACACTCTCTAACATGCCATAAAAATCCTTTGACCATTTACACGATTTCCATGAATCAGCTGATTCTGACACAGAGAAAAGCCGTTTTCATATCGGCTTTGCACCGATATGCAATACATTACTAATGCAAAGTGATGACAGAATCAGCTGAATTAAGCTGATTGCGTAAGCATTTTACAACTGTAAAGTGTTGCATATCAACGCAAGGCTGTTTACCTCCGCTTCAGAATCGGCTAATTGTGTAAACGGTTGAAGATTTATGGTTCGAAAGAACGTAAACACTGGAGCTGAAGTTCTGGTATTAAAGGTCCTTCTGCTTGTTTGTTTGATTCAAACCAGGAAGATATGCTGCCGTTTTCTAAATGACCTCTTGAGTCTGAGCATTTTCTTATAGGCTCCAACATTTAAAAGTCAAATGTTACACCTAAAACAGTTTGTACAAAAATTAATGTCAAAACTTCCTTGATGTTTGTTGCTGCATTTTCTATTTTTGACAGCTGCAGGTGAGTATGGGGGCCGTTTTCTTTTTAACTGATTCGTAAACCCATGTGTGGACTTGATGAAACTTTTACTTTACTTTGTCTCGCCCAGTCAGCCATACTGAAGAGCTGTGTGGAGTAAGCTCCAGCCCATGTGGCTTTCCCATCCCAAAGTTGCCCAGCGTTTTCCAGCTTTTTCTTGGCATTTATAGCAAGCTGCAAGTTTGCTGAATACAGCAAAATAGTAAGTGTTGTAACATAACCTTATTGCTGGCTTACCTTTATAACTAACCTAATACTTTATGCTAACAAACTTCTGAGTATCGGGTAAGCATTCATTTTGTTTTTTATAATCTCTTCAAAGAAACAAAAGATTAGCAAAATTAACAAAATAAATGAAGAACTGCCTTCTTAAACAGTCTGTTTAGCTTGTTTTGATTGAATTTATTTCAAAGTTAATGTAAAATCATCTAGTAAGCTTTCAGCAATAGACAGTACTTAAGAAACTGAGGCAGTTTACCCTTTAACTACCCAACCAACCTTTGGTTGAGCAGGGAGTTAAAGGGTTAAAATACTCCAAAAAAGAAGCTTATCATTCTATCATCAAAAGACATTAATGAACAAATGAAAAGCTATAATTCTGTCTCTATGGGCTGCAAAGACATTTTACATGACACACAGTAAAGAACATTCTCTAACATTCTCTAAGTGACTAATCAATTTAATCAAATAAATTTGAAAACAAAATAAAGACTCATCCAGGAGGTCATTGAAGTACCAGAACTTCCAAAAAATCTAAGTCAGCTAAAGTTAGAGTTCATGGTTCAACAGTCTGGTAAGAGATTTTTGAACAAAAATTCATAAAATTTTTGGAGAAAATTCCTGGTAAACATTTCGCTGATAGCCTGAGCATTAGCACTGCTGATAGAAGTGTTAAAAATGTCGACAAAAACCAAAACACGTTCCTGTGTTGTCCTTTGATTCTTACTCCACCAAAAAGAAACATTTCCCAATGTCTTTCGTGTTTTGCATTTTGCTTACACATGTGCAGAAGTAGAACAAGATCAAATGTCAGATAAACATAGACGTGTCAGAAAACTTTGCTGTTTTAAGGGAGAACTCCATATGCGTCTCAAAATCTGATAACTGCTGTTTCAGATAAAAGACAATCGTTCAGTAACTTTTAATTTCTGCGGACTCAAAAAATCAGATAATTTAATAATGATATTGGGTATGATATAATGATAATTTAACCTTAACTATTTGATACACACATTTATAAGACTCTTATCTCATTAGCATGATCCAAACTTTCCTTGAATCCCATTGTTTTTAACTTGGTCCATGTTTTCTGCCTTGTAGTTCATCATCTTTTCACTAGAGGCAGCAGAAGGGCTTTTCCTGCCCATTTCAACAATGGCAGCTTCTATCAAATCCCAAAAACACTTTTGGTGGGAAAAGTATTGCTAACTTTCTAAACTTTACGGAGAACCTAACTCATTTATGTGTGGATTAAAATTGAGACAGTGGATAAATATCCACTTTCCTGAACCCTCATATCAGTATGTTTGCGTCTTAAACAACCATTATTAAAAACCTACCAAATCAACCAACGTTTAACTGTACCTTACTGTAATCATTTTATAGTAAATGGCTATAAAGAAAATGTTGCAAGGTTTTACTGGTGACACTACTGCCACTAAATTACTGTAAATTTACAGTGGAAAGTTTTACTGTGTAGCATTGCTTTTCCAGTAAAATCCTGGTAATCACAGCTGCCAGTTTTTTATCGTAAAAAGGTATTTTGGCCTACGTCTTTGTTGATTTTGTATACTGATATCATCCTTTTTTGAGGATAAATTTCATGTTCTTACAGTAAAATTTGAAAATATAACAATTATTTTAACTTCAATAACCGTGATATTATAATTTTTTTAAAGTACTATTTTATATTTAATAGTGAAATTCTGGTAACCACAGCTACCAGTTTTTATCGTAAAAATGATTGTACGTCTTTCTTAATTTTGTAGACTGACAATATTATTTTAAGGGATACATTTTATGTTCCTACAGTAAAATTATTAAATTTAGCAAAAACTATTATTTTAACTGTAATAACCACAAAAAAGTAAAAAAGTACCGTTGTATGTTTTCAATGAAATTCTGGGAACCACAGCTGCCAGTGTTATACCGTAAAAATTAATGTATGTCTTTGCTAATTTTAGAGTTTTACACTGTATTTTTTTACAACATATTTTTTAATACATTATTATTTACAGTAAAAGTTAGGAATATTACCCAAAAATAACTGTTTTTTAAAAAGCAATATTTTTTTTCTCCGTAATATTGTTTGAAGTAACACCTTATTTTTTTTACAGTGAAATTCTGGCAACCACAGCTTCCATTTTATTTACCATAAAATGTACCCAAATTTTTTTTACAGTGTATAACTGATACTATCTATATCTTATTAAAAATGATGCTGCAAAATATTTTTTGTAGAATTTTCTGTCCATTGTTTGATGCGGTGGGCTTCACATGGTTAAATGTGACAAAAACTCATCAATCTATCTTTATATCCTTTTTGTCTGAGCTTGAGTCTTGTAGCAGCTGATCCCAGCTGTTTTGGATGGCGGTGGGCTACTTCCTGGACAGGTCACCAGGCTTGTACAGGATACAATAAATGAATGATAAATGGGGGAAATAGTTTTTCAGGGCATGATCACGAAGGATTTCCTCTCATACATCTATAGTCCCTGCTTGACCGCTGTTGTCTTCATCTGTCTGAGATAAACAAAAACTGTGAATCACCAACCCCAGATCTCAAGGTTAAATCATCATCTGCGAGGTTGAGGCGACAGCTGCGACGGGCCAGTGATGGGAAACAATAGAAACTCATAAAGAAGACTGGTGAGGACACAAAGAGAGAGCGGGAGGAGGCAGAGACAAAGACGTAGGGAAAGAGGATGGGAAAGAAAGCAGATGGGTGATTTTGGTGTGGAGCTCCTGCCTCCCTCCCTGCCCCCATACCCGCCCCTCTCTCCCTCTTTCCTTACCCTATGACCGCACCACGCCCATGTCTAAAACCTCCAATACTTTCTTCAAGATGGATTTTTTTTCTGGTTTCACTGTTTTTTCAGTCATATATAACAGTGTGTCCATATTCTGGAATTTTGAAAAATGTTCCAGACCAGTTGAGTCCACAGGATGTAAACGTTATACTTGATGCAGACTTGCTGTTAATGTTCTTGTTTGAAACAAATGTTTTGTCAAATCAGAGCACTTTTCCATGAGTCAAAAACCAAGGTGGATGACAACTATACAGGGAGTTGGTAACTTATAAAACAAAGTTGTGATTTGTTGGAGACAAAAATGGGAGATCTAATGTGTTAGAAGGCATGTCCAAAGCCCAGTGCCTGGGCAAAATGCAGCCAAATTTTTACCGGCCTCCTGTCATAAAATCAATAGCATGCTTATACTTTCGTGTGCCAAAGGTAATATATTATCACATATGTGGATTTGGTTTACTCTGAAATGCTCAAGAATAGCATGATACAAGCTAATTTAAACGCAGAAGGTTAGTGAACATTTATCAGGAACAATATGTAACATTTCTACGAACCCAGACATGATGCTGACAAAGTCTTATTCAAACAAACTTTTTTATTTATTTTATTTCTGGTCTTCAATTATGAAATTCACAGTAATTTTAGTAAAAATGCATTTAGATATAATTCTGTTCTATGTGAAGGAATGAAGTGTCCCATTGCAATTTTATTTAGTATACGCCATTTACCATTTACAGAGGAGTAAAACAGAATTCGTCAGTTATTGCTTCTGTAAGTTCCACGTAAAAAGATGAGAGAGGGCTGTAATGCCCATCATTGATAAACTTTTACTGTGAGAAATGGACTTGAAACTTTGAGTTTTAAAGAATTTATTTGTAAAATGCTGCATAAAAGCAAGAATTGCGCCCCTCACAGACCGGTTACATCTTCTTTAAGAAGCTCTTCCATCCTCCACTCCCATGTATTGATGTCACCTGTTATCTGTATACATGCTATCAGTCTTCTCCCTGAAACAGTCAGATTGCAACGCCTTTACCGTGTCCAGGATGCACTTAAAGAAGTTGGGGGAAAATGTTGCATTCAGGGAAGGGTTGCATTACTATCTCCACAATGACTCAGGTGAGTGTAAAAAAATAATGAAGTAATTCTTTAGACTTTGCATCTGATTCAGTGCTCCAGCACTGAAGTAATCTAATGTAAGGAATTGGACAGAAAAAATGAATGAGTTATTTAATAACATTTTTAAAATATTGTGAAATGTGAACAAGTTTTTATTCACGTAATTTCTGTAACAAGTGTAAAACAAATAGTAAACCATAAAGGTAACAGGATAAATGACTGAATGAAAGAAGTGTTTTGATATCAGAAATTCACTAGTAAAAGTATAAAGCAGAAACTCTGAATTCAACTTTTCCACAAGATTACTCAGTAAATTATAATACTACGCTCTTCCACTAAGAGAGCTTAGTGATTCCTGAAATAGTAAGACCATATAAATAAGAAGATTTACTTTACCAAAGCTGGTGAAGGAACACAGCCAGCCTGCTATGAAACAGGGGCTGATAGGATCCCAAATGGATTTAATTATTTTTTAGAAAAAAAGGAGGCAACTAAAGCACACCATTAACATGAAGGGCAATAAAAGTTCGGTAACAAGCCAAGATCTGACAGAAGTCATTTGAAAGCAACAATCAAGCCAAGAGGAACTGAAAAAAAGGCAGATACAAATATATGCTTAACACAAGTATGGGAGAACCAAGAATAAATAAAGCAAGAAAAAGAAACCACATTGTTTTGATGGATTTATCCAGCTAGTTGGTGAATCCTGATGATCTGAAAAAATGCTGCTTTGTTGAGGCAGCCTGTCAAAATGGAGCAGACTGTGATGTCATTCTGGTTATCGTATACCTCAGAGTTGCCACTAGAAGCTGCAATAGAGTGATGGATGGACGCAGAACGTCGCTGTGTGCCCTGGATGGTGAGTGGGACCAGTTCACTCACCATGAGTCACACTGATAGATGTTGGTAACCCACACACCAGTCAGGATAAAAAAATACAGCGAATGTATTAGTAGGTTTTGAACTTTTTTTTTAAATAACGTTACGCAATAAAGTGACGAGAATAAATAAAGGAGACTCTTTGGAAATGTGTGTAAATCCTTAGAGGGAAAATATACATACATATATAAATATACATACATATATATATGTATGTATAAATAGGCTTTAAATATGTTGTTACATAACTATTGTAAATGTATAAGCATCAAAAAAGTAAATGAAGATAGATGAATGGTGTCTGCAGAAGGGGTGAGTGTATGTCAGCAGAGCAGTTGGTATTGCTATGCCCCGCCCTCCCTGCTCACTGAGCCATTTCCTGTTTTTGACCTGAAATCTTTATTTAGAGCCAACCCTCTTCACTGTTTGGCATTCATGAGTCAATTCCGACTCCAGAGAGATGAAGGCAGAGCTAAAATTCAGCCTTCAGTCCCCCCTAGAAGCCGTGTCCGTCTGCAGAACTGTCCAACCTGCTGAGCCTTTCATTCTGTTGGAGTTGAGCACTTTGAAATGTGCTCTCTGGCCTTCCGAAGCGGGACGCAATCACAGCAGCTTCCCTATGGTTGAAGCCACACAACAAAACAGATGGTTGTGTGTGACTATTCTGAGCATTTTGGAAATCTGATGGAAGTTTAACTCAGAATCATGAAGTTTACACAGAAAGATCCAATACAAGAATCATATACATCTGGCAGTAATTTTGAGGAGAAAAAAAAATCTCTGGAAAAAAAAAAAGATAGGCCGGCTGCTTTGGGATGACAAAATTAAAAAGGACTTATTAAAACACATAAAGAAAAACACAAATATTCTAAACTCTGAATGAAAGGAGCTAAAGCAGCAGACAACCGTATCCATGTAATGAACTGTTAGGAAACAGTTGAAGAATTTAGCGTGCTGCCCTTAAAATATACATTCAAGGTAACTTGATCACATTTCTTCCTTTTCTGATGCTGATCTTAAACTTCAGCAATTCATTTTAATCACGTCTGCTTTCCAGAATGAATCGAGCTGCAGCTGCCACAACCGAGAATCCTATAAGCCTCCCATCAACTAGAACTAGAACTAATCTTTATAAAATTACTGAATCTCTGACACTTGGCTCGTGCCTGCAATCTGGTGTGCTTCTTATATCAGGGATATGACATCAGTCCTCGAGGGCCACTGTCCTGTCTCTTCTCCAAAGAGCTTTTGATCCAGGTAAACCAAAATGAGAACAGTGTTATTTTTTGGTCATTCATTCTGCAAAATGAGCTAAACAGATACATTTTATGCTATATCTTTCTAACTCTAAAAGCCCATGAAAATTGGGGCTTTTTTTGGTGTTTTTAACATGTTCTTGTACCATTTTTCTGATGACTAAGGATTTTTAAAAAGAAATTTAAGCTTAAATTTGCATTTCTGAGTATTTCATTATTCAAATTATTATAAATTAGGAGCAGACAAGACATTTTTTTTTAAAAGATTGGGCTGGATAGCTCCATTTTTGTTGCACCCATAATGTCAGGTTAGGGTTGTGAGGGACTGTAAAATAGCGGGAAAGAGTGTAAACAGATGGATGACAGGTAGTAGGGGCGGGCTTACAGTCCTGCCTACAACTCAGAAGTGAATTTTTAATGAAGGTGGACTTAATGAGGATTTTCTCTTTCTGTTCTTGTAAGCTTAAAAACTAATAGCTACAATTTGAATTAGTTTTTTTACAATCCAGATATGTTTATTTCATGTATTATGGCCTACTTACTCTGCAGACAGGAGAAATCCTGAACTCTATTTTGTGTTTCTGATTTTTAAGTCAACCTTGAAACACCAAATTTATCAACCAACCACTAGAGGCTAGTTTCAGAGAAATTTCCAGTTTTTCCAATGTTATAGTCAAGCTACAAGATAAATGTCCCAAAAAAAACACACTGCCATCTGTCATTTTTCCGTGGTACTAAAGAGCCGTAAAACACATACCAGTATTATCCAAGGTGGGAGAAAATGTGGCAGAACCACTAAGACAGCTTTAAAAGACCAATGTTAAGGTTCAAATTTCAGCTTTCTGGCTGTTTTTGCACCTTGGCTTAAAAATGAACAGAGCGGTGGTTGGAAACGTGTCACAGAATGTCAAATCCTGTCAAGCTCATCCATGACAATTGTTGCAGTCCAAGCTGGGCAACAATTTGATGACAGAGATTTGTTAAAAATGACAGAGAATATAGTGGTTCTGTGTATGATCCCCAATTTAAGATTTCGTCGCAACTGCCCTCATGGCGAGTTACAGGCTGTCTGTGAGCAAATAACGGGCAAACTCATACGGCTCACATTGATGGCTCGCATGAAATGGCAAGGTCGTAGATGGCTCAGTGAGTCTGTAGAGCAAAAATGTTTAGGCATATTTTTTCTATGGACACGCTGTGTGTGACAGATCATATTGAACACTGCAGCAAATGGTAAATGGAGTTGCCACTAGCATAACTTGTATATTCCTATACTTGTACAGCACTTTTCTGAGCTTGTGCTTCTATGCTTTGGAGAGCTCTACAGAGGCGCCAGCAAGCATGTCACCATGGCTTGGTTCACCAGATCCCTCACTCTCTCCTGGTGCAGTCAGTGTGCTTCACTACTGCAGAGGAGCTTCACTTGACAGCTGTTTTAAACTATACTTCCGTCTGTCTGTGGCCCAGTTTGAGCATTAACCCGAGAGGGGAAATAATAAAACTGGGGGATTTTTTTATTATTGTGCCTTGATGAAAATAAGAACAACATAAACCCGTGGATCTGGAGTGATCACGGGCTGCAATTGCACCCGGGGCGGTTCTCCATCTGCTGAGTAGCCAGCCCGCTGGCAGGCAAGCACTGCAAGCTCCAATGTCCACCAGGTGGCTGGCTAGCATAGCAGGCCTGATCGCGGCAGCTCCATGGGCTGTGTGACGACCTGGCATCCTGTCCAGGGTGTATCCTGCCTTTTCCCAACAGTAACCGGGACAGTCTCAAGGCAACCCCACGGTCCCAGAAGGTTAAGAAACTGGATGGAAGTTAAGGACGAAAATCCTTGCATTGCACAGCCATATTGAATTCATTTTTCTACCCTTTGATCAAGTCACTGAAAACGTCACATGCCCAAAGCTGAGTTCTTAATTGCTTGACGCACTGTGTCAATCTAAAATCGCAGCCCAAGACCTCAGATAATGTCTTTGCATCGACTTAACATTGAAACTTGACGCCCCTGCTGCGCCGGCTGCATCCAGTGTGAATGCACTTTTCAGGCCCATGGTGTTCACACTGTTAAAGCAGAGAAGCCCTTCTTCTTCATTATCCTTTTTCTAATGTTTAATAGTGCATGTCCGCCACCTACAGTTGGAAGAGGCTTGGTGCACCATGTCAAAGCGGCACAAATCACGCAAATCTTGCTCCAGGTTTTCTTTTGCACAGCACTATTCCGAAATATGAAAGAATTGGTGTCATAGAATGTCGTCTCCAGACAAACTGCAATTATTTTCTCCTTCATGATTAATTTTCAAACGGTTGACACTTTCATGAATTAAAGGGAACACTGGCCAAAAGTCACTACCAAATCTGACTCCCTGATTGGCCAAAGTTTGACCTGGATTAACTTCCAACACGCGTTGACTAGCTGGCTTTGTACGTGGAGCATGAAAACAGTCATTGAAACTTGTACACAGCAATCGTAAATGCTAGTATTTTGTTGCATAAGCCCAAATCATTCATTCATGTTCATTTACATAGAATTTTTGTTTGAAGTGGTTGCTTAAACACGCGTTGCAGAGGGCGGTGTGAACATAGTTTCATAAGAGAGAAAATTAGACAATCAAAGCGTAGTGGGCATCATATGCCCAAATGTGGGGTCAGTAGGAGCCAGTCCTCACGCTTTATTAACCTTGAGTGTGGTGTAAGGGCATTGCTCGACAATAAACCGATACACTGAAAAAAAGAAATGTTAAAAGGTTTTTTAAAAGTTTGTATGCAAAAATGGAAATATAATACTCTGCACACATCCAAATCAGGAATAGTTTCTTTAAAAGTTAGAGGTTATCAATGAAAATTTTCTATTACAGCATGGTACATAATGTATAGATGTAGCACTGCTATAATGTCAGAGGCTGAGATGTCAATTGCAGGAAACTCTGGTTTTAATCCTGCAACTCAATAAATTCAATATCACAAGGGGACTCCTCATCCTCTCCCTCCCTTTCACTCATGGTTTAGAACAAAATAAACACAACAGAAATAAAATAAACAAATGCAAACAGTGTAGACTGTAACAACCAGACAACAAAACACATTGGAAAACCCACATATAAACCCAAATCCGACCAGACAGGCAAAGGAAATGGTGTCCCATAATTCCTTGCGCTGTCAGGTGTGACAGCAGGCCCAGTGTGCCCGTGACCACCATTAGTGTACAGTATATATAGTGTGTGATAAGTGCAACTCGGCAAATACTTTTTTCAACATTTAGCAACAACACGTTCTTAAAACAGATCGGTTATTTAAACAGATTACAGCAGTTTTACAAAGCAGCAGTAGGAGACAGGAAGCGCGCTAGTTAGCAATGGAATGGTGCAAGACAGAAAAACCAGACTAAAACATTGTGTGTGCGTGTGTGAGCGCTCGCCCGTGAGAGAGTTAGGGTGTATGTGTTGTCTATGTGTGCGTGGGTGGGTGGAACTGTGGGCGGAGCAAATCTCACGACTCCGGCTTTCGGTGGCAGCTGCTCGGTTTCAGGCTCTACTGCTGCGGCATTCAAGGACTCCTCGAAAATGTTGAATCTATCGAAAACCAAGAGCCTCAGGAAGGCTGCTTGCAACTTTTGCTTATAAACCAGTGACAAGCACACAATAACGACTAAGTAATTGTAAAATTTAGGGACTCATCACAATTTTTGAGGTTAAATGCTGTTCGCTTAATACAACTTCGAATGGTGACAGCTATGAGACAACATTTGTGTCTATTTCTGTCAAGGCATTGCAATTTTTGCAACCTCCCAAATAATCGTTTAGGTTGAAATAGTAGTGCGCGCCGGGTCAGGACGCAGGTGAGAGTGCGTGCAGCGGATGAGTGCGGTAAATACGATAGTCCGTGAACGCAGCGGAGTTCCTGTGAGCGGAGGCTTTTTCTCCTCCTGTCATCGCCATTGTGTGGCAGAGTCTCCGGGAGCGAGCACCGCTGTTTTTCTGCTGTCGACGGGACTGTTTAAATACCCCCCATGTTTCTCTTTACACCTCCGGCGGACCTGGGTGCGGTAAGAGAACGTTTTTAGGCTTTTCTTTAAAAATTAGGCAAATGAAGGCACTCCGGGGAAACACGGACCGGCTTGGTTCGACCCAAAATTAATGTTGAAGACGGTGACTGCTGGTGTTAAGTCGCACTCTGAGGAAGCGGGGTCCCGTTCAAGAAGTTTTCGGATTAAATGGACGTCCTTAGTCGCACGTAATTGCCCCCCCAGGCTTTATTTTTTTGTTAAAATAGCTGTAATTCACTCAGACGACGCGGTCACATCTAAGTTCGTCGCTAAGGAAGGGGAAAAAAAGTAAACTTTAAAGTTATACTGCTTATATTTATTCTGTCCGGCTTTTTGTTGTAAAGAAAAAATGTCTATTTTCAACTTTTTTTTGAGTCAGCCACCAAAGTTAGTGAACACTAACCAAAATGTCACCGATGTCTTCTTAAATGTGTTGGTTCCGTCCAGTTTGACCTACTTAAATCCTCACAACGAAACTTTTTAAAAGGCATAACTTTCTCAAACCTCTATACTAAACTCTACTAGACAGGTATCAAGAGGTTAAACACGAGATAAAGTTGTGAAATGGGCTCAAGAGTCGTTTACTGCCTGGTATGTTCTGTTTCTGTAAGCTGCTGTGGAGGAGCGGTCTCTGCGTTCTGACCAGCTCAAAGGCAGGTCTTATCCTTCACTTTTTGTTTTAATTTTATCTTTTTAGGGTGAACACGTATCCCAAAAGCCTCCTTAGATCACAGAGAGGATGTTTGATGGAATCTGGAGTGTGGATCACTCTAACGCAAAGTTGCTCGGCTGTTAGGTGAGCAGTTAGCGATCACAGAATACCCCAGAACCTCTCAAGAAGTCCTTGAATTCTGTCAGTCTAGTTCCGTCTTGTTATTTAATGAAACCCAACTGGGCTTTTTGGAGATATTTAGCTCCTTATCAGGTTCCCTGCTTAGATAACTGTTCACAGCCAACCACAAACTCATATAGAAGCCTACATCCCCACTAGAATCACTAGAAAAGTTATCTTGACCAAAGCTCTGGTTTGGGTTTTATGTTGCTATGGTGTATTGTCAGACTCAAAATAGATGAGTTCTGGTCTTGATTCAGAGTTAAAGTCACAGTTAAGCCAGCTTCTTTGTCTGATTAAACCAGTTTTTGTCCTGGTTCTGTTGGACCTCCATTTTCTACACTACTGTAAGCAAGTTGGACATCCTTCTGCTGCGTTGTTTTTTCATAGTGAATTTTTAGCTTTTCATCTGTGAAGCTGTGTTTGCAGCAGCATAGCTGCATGCACTGGGTTAGTACGGATTAGAACTAGCTGCGAGGGTGCTGCCTGCAGTAGAAATGACAGCCGGCACTGCTGCGAGAAGGTGGGCTCCGTTGTAGTAGGACACTGCAGTAATAAGGCAAGGACTGCAGTAATAAGGTAGGTACCCCGATGCCCAGACTTGTTGAAGCTGCAGGTTTCTGTAGCTAGACAATTTTGTCACTAGAACTGTGGAGCTGCCTTCAGTGTGAAGACTGGCGCACTCATGAGCAGCATGTAGACTTGTCTGCTGACCTAAATCTGCTCTCTTCTTCTGCCCTTTATTTATAGACCTGGGAGGGAGCGCAAAGAGAGTGAGTGAGTTTATGTGTGAAGGCACTAATGACTTTGGGTTGCTATGAAACAGACTTTTGTGTATGTTTGTAGGAGATTTTTAGAAGCTTTCTCAGTTTAGAGGGATAATAGTCGATTGTTCTTGGTAGTTGCGTTGTAAATTTAACACCAAATTAAGACATTTCTTTTCAGTCTCTTGGTTTGCCTGGTTTTTGTATCATCTTTTTATACACTTAGTTTAGTTTTTTTTTCTTTTTCTTTTTTTTAAGGCAATAATTTTTTTTCTTACTGTCCATCATTTCTAACTTGTTTAACAAGTTTCACATACCTAATCAAGTGGTTGGTGTTTGCCGCTCCATCGTGAGTCAGGAAACCAGTTTCACTTGCTCGCTTTGCCTTGTTCTCAATTTCTGTCCATTCCATGTGTGAGAACAAAAGATTAAAGACCCGTTTTTTGTTACTGAAAGCAGCCAGACAGCTATTCCGTATATAAGCTTTTTGTCAGTGAAATGCAACATAGTGTGCAGAAGAGCTGTAGTGTTTTGTAACCATGTCTGTCATTACGTAAGAGACTGTAGTGGATTCCCTGTGTGACAGTCAGCTGAACTCTGTCATGTGAGTCTTCTCGGTCTTGATGCAGGAAAGTACACAGATGCACATGAACATCGTTTTCACCGTTCTGTGTTTTAGAAACATTTAAAAGAGAAAAAGAAACTGCATATATCACTAAAGTTTGACATATCAGAACTGTACTTAGAAGGCAAGAGGTTTGGTCGAAACATTATGTAATGATATGAATCATAACTTTGTCCCTTTACTGTTGATTCTGTTTACATTGTTTTTGTTTTATAACTATCAATTCCATGCTCATTTGTAAATCAGGAGTTCTGATCAGAGTCCTGCAAACAACTGATCAAGAAAGAGTGTGATCAGTAGAAAAGTAGCTTTAAAGTCCCACTCTGATCATCCTTTGATCTTTTTTAATAGTGTTTCCAGTGCTCTTTTAGTTATAATTATGATGTTTTTAGCTATCAAATACGAAAACATGCTGCATAGGTTAATTGGTTACTCTAAATTGTCCCTAGGTGTGGATGTGAGTGTGCACGGGTGTGTGATTATGGCTCCTGCGACAGACTGGCAACTTGTCCAGGGGTGTCCCCTGCCTTCGGCCATGAGTGGCCGGGTTAGGCTCCGGCAGCCCCGTGACCCCGAAAGGGACAAACCGGTATAGAAAATGAATGAATGTTTTTAGCCAAAATAACAAAAAATACAGTGTCATTTTCCAGAACAGTTTCTGCACAGCAATAGGAGTTTATTAGAAATTTGCCTTTAAATTGTGGGCAGGTCCATTGGCAAGGCGCAACCTTCTTCCCCTCCCCATTGCTGGGAGCTTGTGACCCACCCAGTATAATTTCTAAGTCACAATTTTTTTTTCCAACATTTTTTTCCTCTGCTCCCGATTCACAACGATTTGAATAAAGAAATACACAGAAACTCAATTTTGAACAGAATTTTCTTGATTTCCACATCATCAGAAAATATCACAAGATCATGTTTAAAAATTCCAAGTGTGCCTTTAAGCCATCATAGTCATCGCCCCCCAAAAAATTGGGCAAACTTGGTTTCTGCTATGATAAAAGTCCACAGAGTTTGAAACCTATGAGGCTCTAAAAGGTGATTATTTTTACTACCACTTTTTTCCATCAATTACTTTAATTTGGGCTTTACAATATATAAATATTGCAAAAATATTTATAGCATCATAAATTCATTACAGCCTAAACAGAAGATTGTGTTTTTCTTTGTGTGTTTAGGTCGTTTAGTGTGTAAAGTCTTGAAATCAGTATGGTCTAACAGACTGGGTTAATTCACAGCACACAATCTGTACTGAACCGAGATAAAAATGCAGAAGGTGCTTCAAGACCCACTACAATGAAAAATCTGTTTTTGGTGTTTTTAAGCATGTTCTTGTAGCATTTTTCTCTTATTGGAGGACATTTATAAAATAATTTAAGATTAAAACTGCGTTAGAGTATTTTTTAATTCAAATCGATTTGCATCAGGAGTAGATGAAAACCAGATGTTTGAAAAAGCTTGGGTTTGTGATGCAGCAACTGAGAGGGGCGGGCCAAAATATCTCTTCACCTCTCCAATTCTGAAGCATCCACTTGCAGGCAAATAGACACATTATTGTCTTCATTTTCCTTGTCCGAACTGCCATCTGGCTCAAAACTCTACAGCTGGATGGATCCAAAATTTTGCTTGCTGTTTTTTTGCTACGCTAATGTTAGCTTGGGCTTATGAGGTGCTATGAGCTAGCAGGAGAGAGTGTAAATTGTTGGAGCCATTCGATTGAAATTAGATTGTTTATCATATTTCATATTTGCGCCTGTCATTCTTTAGTTATGCAGCTGTTCTGGCCCTCTATTGGTTAGATGCAGTATTGGCATTTACCTCTCCTAATTTTCCTGAAGGAAAAATTACCTGAGCTAATTTTCAGTTTCTGGTCACTTTCAAGCTGCTCCTTTGCCATTGGTGTCTGGGCACAGTCACTACATATGCCAATGCTGTAGGTGGCAATGTTTACTCCTGTCAGCCATGAGAGACACCATGGCTTGTTCATGGTGCCAACATGCCACTATTTATGTTTGTAATATATGCAAGTTGTGTCAAGCACACATTTAGCTTCAACTTCAGATGGTCTATTTTTTTGGCATCAATCCACTTTAGGTTTGTTGGAACCCAGAATTTAACCAGAATATTGCTCATGTTTTTACAGTGAGGCTCTGCACAAAAATTAGAAAGTTTAGATTTTACTGAAATGTTCTTTAGTTTTTCCAGGACCAAGTTGTTACATGTTTTGTTTTTTTTTCTAGCATATTCCAAGTTAGTGTAATTCTAGTATTAGATCAAATCTAGCCTAAATAAAGAATAGCTGACTGTTTTATTTAAAAACTAAAGCCAAAAAATCCCCAACAAAAATGTATCTGAAATGTGTAAAGTGCCTCCATTGTTAAACAGTGCAAAGATGCAGTTTGAGCGGCAACACCTTTGTTTTCTGTGACTTTACCTATTTATAATTTTGTTGTGGATAAATGTCATGTTCTTAATAATATTAGGCAATTGTTTTTCTTTTTTTTCTCTTGCTGAGGTCTGTTGTTAGTTTACAGAAAATAGAAAAATGTAGGTCTAGACTTTTATAAGGTCATTGAGAAATCTGTCTTTTTCTGTCATTTAGTTGTAGATTTGCTGCATTTTTACGTCACTGTCCTTCTACATGACCCAAATTTGAGCTCAGAGACAAGTAACCTCAGATTTGCTTTTGTAATATTCTGATTTACAGATGAATTCAGGGTTGACTGATTAGGAGCAATTAATCCAAAGAGCATTAAACCTTTGTCTCCTCATTGATAAGTTTTAGTTTGTTTTAGTGCTGTTGTGTTGTCTTCCATATTCTTGTAAGACATCCTCGAACTTGCCCATCCATCCATCCATCCATCCATCCATCCATCCATCCATTCATCTATCTTCAGCAGCCGCTTAGTCTCACGCTGGGTCACTAAGGTTGAAGGAGTTTGGGCAAAGGCAGGGCACATCTCAAGCAAGTCTTCAGTTGATCACAGGACCAAAGCTGACAAATAATTTCCCTCTTAAGGGGAAGGTTAGTCACCAATCAACCAATAAGACAATCAGAAATGCTACTTTTTGTTAATTGAATTGATTCATACATACAAGCTTGATAAAAACTGTTTGGTCTAGACCACAGTTTCACTTCGCACAGAATATTTATTTTACTTCTGAAAAAGTTGTCTTCTGTAAATTTAAAATGAGATGAATATTCAAAGGGCGAGTGAAACTAGCCAGTTTCCTCCTTTTTGTTATTTACTTTATCTGGTCAGGGCTCATTTTTAACTCTAGTGCCCCCAAATGAGCCGCTGTTGGAACTGTGTGAGGTTTTCAGCTGGTTTGGTTTGTTCAAGTGTTAAAGCACGTGAAAGAGGTGAATATTCTTTTCTGTTTTGTCCATCCAATTGAAGTAAGTTTTCCATTTACCTGGGAAAGTGTCCTTGGATCATTGGCTGTACAAGACAACTGGACTGAGTGACCCCTCCCCTCGTGTTCCAAAAAAGAAGTACCCACACCCATTCTTGCTCTATCTGTTTTTGTCATGTTCTTGCTAATCCTATTTTTTTATTCATTATGTTCTGTCCTTATTACAAGTTATAAACTGACCAATCAGACGCCTCAATAAATGCTGGTGGTGCCCTCTGGGCCTAACGTCAAACGTTCAAAACATTTGACTGACTCCCCCCTATTTTCAGTAGTAGGGGTGTGGACTTCCAACAAGCTCACTCCTGATTGGCAAAAGTGGTTGTTTTGTTTGCTCCAAATTTTCTTTGAAAAAAACATGCTTATTGTTTTTTACATTCTCTGCCTTTTTATTTTGTTCACCAATATTAAATGTTCATTCATTCCTCATTAATTTAAATGTACACAGTTGATAGAAAATCCGTCTAATCGTGTCTAGTTCATAGCACATCTTGGAAAAGGATTCTTCTGTTTCATAAATGCCACAGAATCAGCCTCACAGTAGTGTTCTACAGAGCTGTGGTAGTAGCAGTTGTAGCATCCGTGGTGTAAACAGTTGTAAAAGCAGGTCTGTAACTCAATCTTAAGTTGTGTGTGTGTGGAAGCATAGCTGTTGTTTAGCATGGTAGATCTGGTCAGGCCAGCTCTACAATAGAGTCTTCCTTTGGGTTTTTTCTGGAATGTGTTTACAAGTTGACATTGTGTGTGTGTGTGTGTGTGTGGGTGTGTGTGTGGGACACGCAGAGAAAGGCATGCACATTCAGTCAAACAGGTTTGAGTTGTGTCATCCTGATGCGCAGAGCTGGGTGGAGAGGAACAGCAACAGCAAATGAGGGCGAACTGCAAGTGTGCTGCGGTAATGCACATGAGGTGAATGCAGCTATCCTGCAGCACAGTGCTGCTTTTCATCTACCTGCAGCAGCACTGCTGTGTCTTACTTTGTGCTCATGCAGAACCTGAAATAGCCCAGTGAGGAGGGGAGGGGGAGGGGTGCATGTGCAGCTAACGCATGGAAACCAGCGGATCCGGTTACAGGATCATAATATCACTGCAGAGTCCGTCCACTAGCCCTGCATTACTGCACAGCACACATTCTCACCACAGCCAGCTCCAGGAATAATGCGCTCATCCCACATGTCTGATGCAGGTTTGCAGGCTCAGTTGGCAGGTTTGCACACACCTGACCTCTGCCTGAAATGTCTAAAACTCCTCCTTTTACTCCACTGACTTATGTAGCATTGTTCTTGCTAAGATATATGTAGCAATTTCCCTAAATGTCTAGATTCTTACTAATTTCTCATGCAATTCTTTATTGTTATCTCTTTATCTACGTAACACTGACTCTTGTGTTTTTAAAAGAGAACTGTTGTGGTCAGTAAAGGCAGAGACTGTTTTCTGTTCTGTGTTTTGTAGCAGGTCTCTTTTTGCAGTTTTAATAAGAAAATAGGGGAAGTTCTCAGCTTGAAAATTCCCTTTATCAGATTTTTCAGACTTTTAACTTTTGATTCATCTTCATACTTTAGAGACCCAACTCCGATCATCTTTTGATCTATTTTCTAAGCGACCCCAGTGATCTTTTAATTAGGATTATTGCCATTTTTAGCCAAAATAATTTTATAGAACATAGTTTCTGCAGAGTGGCAGGAGATTGTTAAAAATTTTCCAGAGTTACAGGCAGGACTTTTCGCAAGGACCTTTTGATTTACAACTATGTGAAAAAAGAAATACTCAGATGTGTAATTTTGAGCTTTATTTTCTTTATGTATGTCCTCCACCATCAGAAAAATGTCACAAGAACATGATAAAAACTCTGTTTTCATTTAATTGAGTCTTTACATTCTTTTCTCAGTATGAAGGAAACTCAGAACATTCAAAGAGAGAAGCATAAACTATCTATTTAGAAAATGGTTTAAATTTACATTTTCTGGATTGCAACAATATAAATACATTTTTTTATTTGCTGTTCAGTGGATACTACCTGACAGTAAGACTACATGAAAATGTCTAAGATAAAGGTTTTAAACATGAAGTTATGTGTCCTACAACTAATGGACATCAGATCCACATCCCTCATACTTTTTAATAGTACACTAAAAGATGTCAATGTCTTTAACTTCACTAAATTTCTTTTATAAAAAGTACAAAAACAGATTGAAATTCTCAGAAGCAGCCCAAAAGCCCCAGTGTTCCCTCTGCGTTTTGGGCAAAGGTGGTGAATTTCCGCTTTGGGAGGTGTGTCAGCGCAAACCTGGGTTTCACCATGTGAATTAGTGCTTTCATTGCTTCGTTTTCTGCTGCTTTGAAAGGAACAGAGTCTTCAGCCAAATAAAACATCACTGCATCCATCACCTCCTTCCCTCTGTCTCGCTCACACGTCATCATCCTCTCAGATGATGGGTGGAGCAACATCTGCTGTGTCAGCTGTAGTAACTGCTGAAAACCACTAGAAAGTTCCTACATGGAGGAAGTGTAGTGTGACGCTTCCAGTTTTCCAAGAAACCCTCAGAATATTTATCTTGTTTGTGTGGTGAAATGATTTTTTGGAAGAAAATGACTTTTTTCTTTTCGTTGTTTTACTTTTATCGCGTATGTCAGCCTTGTTTTCTCTTAAACTAAGCTAGTGGGTAATTCATAGCAGTATTTAGATATTATGTTCCATTTCAAAACATTTTCCAGCCTTCCTCAACCAATAAATGACATTTTTGCCTATCTTTGGGGGCATTTACTACAATTCTGAGGGATTATACTTTAATAAAAAATACCATTCCCCCCCATTTATTTAAGTCATCACGCTGTGAAAAAAAAGAAACACTCCTCCCCTCCCATTTAATGATTCTTTATGATAAGCCTTTTTTATAGTTGGATGCCTTGTTGTTGGACACGTATAACGGCAATCCATCCTAAGTCAGAATAACCTTGGCTCTATTTTAGAACCCGGCACTCCTCCACTGCTGGATGCTATCTCCTTTAGCCATTTACCATGTTTTCCAGCGTCAGGATTTCACAGAGCCAGACATTACTCAGATCCTGGCTGGTTAAGCGTGTGAGTGCAAGGCAGTGAGAACGGAGATGGAGGCAGGTAAAGAGAAGGTTGAAAAGAAAGGAGGTGGTTATGAAGTAAAAGGGACAGGAGGCGAGCGTGGTGACGTGGAATGTGTGGGGTGGGGCAGCTCTGGTATGTCTGTGTGTAAATGCTGAACACCCTCGGTGAGTCAGACATGCGCAGCTGCTTCGCCTCTCAATCACACACCCACAAACTGCTTCAAACTATCACTGAGGTTCTGTCTCAGAATCATTCACGCAAAACCTCCTCTAGCAGTGATGTTTCATGTGAAAAAACAATCCATCTGAGTTGAAGTGAACAATAAAACCTGTTGATTTTTTTCCCCTTTTTGCTGTAAACATAACAACACAAAAAATGTCATAAATATGGGTAAAATTTGACTTTTGCTGCTTTTTTGGTTTCTCTTCCTGAATTTAAGTCCATTAAAGGAGCAACATTACCTTACCTTGACTGTTTTTAACAGATAAAGATGTTTGTTTATTTTCTTTAAGTTGGGTTTTCATGTTTCAGTCATTTTTAAAATTATGTCCTTGTTAAAGGTATACGAATTTCAAAATTGATTATTTTAAGTTATTTTGTTATGTAACATAACATTTCAGACGGCTCTCTTTTACCTCCACAAAACTCTGTTCTGGTCCTAATCATTACCCCTCCACCTCTGTGCTTTGCAATTGAGTTTTTGTAAGCGTTCAGGGCAGTTTTTGGTAAAGTTTTGTGATACTTAAAAACTTTCTCATGGACATTGTGTTTAGTTTTTGTAGTTAATTTGGAATTTACAAAAAAAAAAAAAAAAAATCCAACCTGATGAAGTTTAATAAAATCTGTAAAGCTTTAGTTGTTCTTACTTGAATTCCCATTAGACATGAGTTGTTCATCAAAGTCTAAATGTATTAGAAGCAGTGAGAAGTAGCAATATTTTCATTCCAGGCTTCCAGGTTTCTGTAAAAAATTAAAATAAAACAAAAGTTAAAGTGGCATGTATTGTTATCTCATTAATTATTGTTCTTTACTGGATTTATGCACTATCAGGGTTTAAAGAGGTTTAGCAACTTTCGTTTGCAAGTTTTGATAATTTTATGCAAAAAGAAATATTCATTAGGTTGTCTTAAGATATTTCTTTGCTTTAATTATTTCTATTAAATAGGTTTTCTTTCAGTGCACCTGAACACAGTATTAGAAGTGGACTGGAAAAAAGTTTTTAGAAACACAAAAATGTGAGCAGTTTTTAGAGGAAATAAAATTCCAGTTCAAAAACGATGTAGTACCACATCAGTTTATTGGTAAATTAACACATAATTCAGTTTCTATTTTATATACATTGCATTTTTTGCTTTGAAATCTAATGTGGTTTCCCCGTCTTTTCCAACATCCACCATTTGTTTCCCCCAAAAAAAGTTGTTGCTTTCAGAAAAGCATTTTTCAGTGGATTAGAAGTTTTAAGTGTTTTATTTTGGAAATATTGTTTTTATGCATTGTCGCCCATTAAACAGGTGATTTGCAAAATTTGTTATGAAACAGTTACACGTAAAAAACCTACACTAGTAACACCATTTGCTCAATATTTATTTGAGGATTTTTTTATTTTATTTATTTTTTTAGAAATTAAAATTCTACTTCTGCTGGTCCTTTATTATATGTATTTGATGATTTTTTATTTTTTTATTTTATTTTTTTTAGAAATTAAAATTCTGCTCCTGCAAGTCTTTGCAGAGCTCTCAGCCATGTTTGTGTTGCTTCTGTAAAACAATGTTGATGCTGGGCTCAGGTCCTTCAGTGATATATTTTTACCTGCGCATCAAATTGTGGATTAGAATATTCTGCACACCCGTATTTACATGTGCAAAATGATTGTTTTCTCACTGAAAGTGTGGGTTTTTGTCAAAAAACAAACAAATCCAGATGCATTCATGGATGTATTTTCATTTCTGATGTTTCCTGCCAAGATATTTCATTTCAGACAAACCCATTTTTACTTCTTCTTGTAGTGGGACTGTGAAGCGTGTTAGCCCGCTTTTCACATCCAGTCCCCTCCCCCAAAGAGTTTGGACTCCAAACTTGAGAGAAAGCTTTATTTAACTACGTTGATTAGCTGATGGGAACAGCGATCAAAAATACAGCATGTACTCCCATGCTTCTTCTTGTGCTATTTGTTATTGCAATGAACACGCTTCCATACTGAAATATTCAAAGTAAAATTTTGTTCGGTTACGGCTTATGACCTTATTTTGAAAAAGTTGATGGGAGGAGGGAGAGGGGAGTGCGGTGTCTTCCTCTGGTTAGGATCAGAATATTTCTGTGCATGTAAATATCGGAGCACTTTAAAATCGAGCTCAATTTCTAAATTGACAAACATAGCAAACATCACTACAAACATACAGATGTGTTAAAGATTGCTGATTAAATCCTACCAGTTTTATGTGCTCTTAAATTTGAAATAAAATGTGCTAAAAGTGCCACTGCCTGTCACCACACAGCATTTAGCTGATACTTAAGTCCAAAACCACTTACAGTAAGTTTTTGCTTTGTGGACATTGAGCGGTTATTGGTCTTTAAATGCCTGACCAACTGATTTACAAACAGGCTGCCTAACCCATGTTTGTTAAACCAACTTGCACTGAGGTTAGTTTGCTAGATGAGTTTGCTGTTCTGACCTTGTTCTGTTCTGAAGTTATTGAGGAAGAACACGACTGATGGGGCAGGAATAGTTCAGCTAAAGGGTTGTTGAAACGATCAATTCTTTGAGGTTAGACCTGTTCAGATTGTTGTGTTATGTTGTTATAATGTGGGTTTGTTGGTGTACATCAACACTAGAGTGAACTGACGTAGCAGGATCCACTCCTTTACCTACTCCTCTACCTCCTCTTCCCTCGTGTTCTCCTCCACTTCCAGGTCTTTATTCCCCCCACCCCCCAGTACCACCCCCACACAAACGTGTCCTCCCTCCACCTCCACCACCCCCTCCTGTTTCATTCTTTGTCATGTCTTTGGGTGAATTCCCAGCTGACTCTGTTTGTCATGGCAACCAGCCGGTCGTGATGACTGGGCCTGCAGCTTACACTTCCTGTGTGTGGATTAATACGTGCATGTGAATGTGCACAGACGCACATGCGCAGTAAGTGGGCTGCGATTGGCTGAGTGAGCCTGTCAGCCTGGATTAAAGTCAAGCACACTGCAGTGAAGCCTTCCTGTTATTCATTCTTCCCTTGTATCACTG
>BSAI01000096.1:19036976-19053301 GCA_036245035.1 Adrianichthys oophorus
AGTGGATGCAGTTTATTCCTCATGGACAGTAACACTGTTTTTTTTTTTTTAAAGGACAACGTCACTAAAATTAAAACTTTTATTTTTTACTGTGAGGCCTAAATTGGGAAGTTTGACTTTTGCGAAAAACTTAAACTACTCCTCTTAAGACTTTTACTACGCCAAAGACTTTTATTGCAGTCAAGCGTTTACACATGAGTGCAAATATTGTGTTCCCTTGTTGTATCACTGTTCACCTTTTGCTTTATTGGTATTTGGTAGATTTTTTTTTTTCAGTGCAATTTTTGCATGATTTTTTTTTTTTTTTTTTAATGGCGCATTATGTTCTGGATCCTGATTGACTGAAGAACTTATCAATCATGTCTCCTGTTCTAAATGTATTAAACTTTCTAAATGTACACACATCTTTGATCGCAAACAGATCTTTGCTTTCATTCTGTAATGCTGGACTTTTTTTCTGAACTAAGAGGGAAAAGTGTAAAAAATGGTCATGCCTGTCTTAGAAAAGTGTATGAAATGTGTAGTGAGGAGTTTTCCAGCCTTATAACATGTGTAAACCTACTTTTTCGTCTATTACAGGTTATTTTTAGAATGTAACCCCCACGTTAAATGGGAGACAGCTGTAAATTCTAAGTCAGGAGTAACCGGAGTTGCATTTATTTGCATCTGGGTCCCTGACTTTTTACCTGACTTCTGAATAATTTTTATTTTCCTGTGTGTGTTTTTCAGATACATGTTCGGTAAAGGTGCGAAGCGAAAGCTAGATGAGGATGAAGAGGGTGTGGAAGGCAAAACGATGGAGGAGCCGTTGGCGGGGGGAGGGCTAGAAAATGGTCCAGAGGGTCTGTCTAAGGTGTCATATACGCTGCAGCGACAGACCATCTTCAACATCTCCCTGATGAAGCTGTACAGCCAGCGGCCGCTCGCCGAGCCCCGACTCGAGCGGCGGGTCCTCATCAACAACATGCTCCGACGCATCCAGGAGGAACTCAAACAGGAAGGCTCCCTGCGCCCGCTGTTCCTCCCACCCTCGCCCCCGCCCGACGACCCGATGGATGAGGGTTTCCGTGAGGCACCGCCATCGTTTGGAAATTTTTCAGTGGTGGCACAGACATCCCAGCCTTCATCTGTGTTGATGCCGGCGATGGCCCCGCCGCTTTCGCCCCACCCAATGGTGCCTACCAACTGCCAGGCACCCCCAGCCTGTCCCCCTCACGTTGAAGTCAGTGCCGCCCCTTTGGAAGCCTGCCTCACTCCGGCCTCATTGCTGGAGGAGGACTGTGGAGATCCAGCCTTCTGTACCCCATCCCCACCAACTCCTCCTTTGTCCCCACCCCCGGCTCCCCCTCCCTCAGTGCTTGTGGGCTTGTCATCATCCCTCCTACCTGTGCTTGTTTCATCAAGTGACACTTTCTGCTCTGACAGAATGGACTTGGCCCCTCCCACAGCCATAACGAGGACTGCAGCGAATACTACGACCATGTCTACCTCCCCTCCAACTACCCAGATCCCTCAGCTGGCAACCCCCTCCGAAACACCCACAGTCAGAGACTTGAGGACCATGGGAGTTAAACCAGAGGCGGCGGTCTTTCTGGTGGAGAGCCGTTGCGCTGAGTTTCGGCAGATGGACGTTGTACCCGCAGTGACCCCTTGCGGTTTAGTTGACACCGCTCCCTCCCACTCTGCCCCCCCCTCTTCGTCATCGGGGTTCCTCTCAGACTTGGCACTGGATGATGTCCTGTTTGCTGACATTGACACGTCCATGTATGACTTTGACACCTGCACAGTGACGGGAGCCACAGGCGCCGCAACAGCGGCTGGCCTTGCCAAACGAGCACCAGACGACCTCCTCAAATCACTGACGTCCCCGTACAGTGGCCCCGCCCCCCAAGTTTCAGCCAATCAGCCTTTCAAAATTGACCTGACAGAACTGGACCACATCATGGAAGTGCTGGTGGGTTCATGACTTGTTTTGAACATCTCGGAACACTTTGTGTTTGGGACAGACCGGACTGGAAATTTGGGAATATTTTAGATTTTTCTGGTTCTAGTTGTGATCAAGTGACTTTTGGTTTTAAATGTCTCCTTTAAAAGACAAAAAAAAAAAAAGACAAAAAAAAACACAACTCTTGAAAGGTCGATAATTGTAAACATCTAATGTGATGTCAGTTTTGACAATTCTGCAATGACAACTACTACACAACACTGTGCATGCACTGTGCTAGCCTTTACACACATGAAAATAATGGGCTGACAAACACACACACACAAAACTATTTGTACATAAATGATGATCAAGTACTTTATCAAGTCCCATCTTTTGTTGTCCTAAAGTTAATCCACTTTCTAAACTTTAACCTAAGCCTTAACCATAAAAGTAATTGTAAAAAAAAAAAGTTTTATTTTTGATCATTATTTTTAAAATTTGTTTGTAATCAATTCGCAATGTTGGGAACATGTCCTTTGTCACAGGTAAAGAGAGATGCACTCTCAGTATTTTAGGCTCTCAGCAAGCAAGTGCCTTTCAGACGACCACTTGTTCACTTCCTGTTTGTACAGCATTGTATTTCAGTTTAATTTAAGCCGTCTAGACAGGTCAAACCTCCATGTTTGTTTTAATTTTATGTATAGTAATAAAAGTCAGTTAAGGTTATTTCATATGATCAAATGATAGTTATTTAATATTGTATTTTATTTGCAATCTTTTAGGTGTAAAACAAACTTTAAAAAATGTTTTACTGATCTTCAGGATTATGTTTTAGGCCTAAAATGATAGTTTGCGGTTATTCCTCTACAGCTTGTTGCGTCTAAAACTTTTTTTATGCAAGAAGAGATTTTTTTCTTGTTGAATTTTAGGTTTTCAAATTTAGTACAGGACCTTTTCATTCTCTCCAGGCCTTATTGGTATGCTAAGCCTTCCAGTCACTGTTTTACATCAACCTGGTCATGTGAGGTGGTTATCAGTCTCCACTACAGTGGAATTCCAATGAGCCACAAAAAAGGGTGTTTACATCAGGAGGAGGTCCACTCATGGAACCCAATGGGATTCTCTGAGAAGTTCGGTCCAGCTGAGGGATGCTAAACAAGGTTTTGATCGTCAAAGATTCTTTTATTTAAAAAAAAAAAAAAAAAAAAAAAAAAAAGAAGTAACAAATGATTCATGACTAAGCCTTAAGATTATACTAATTAAAAATCTAGTTTAGCAATTTTAAAGAAATTCTAAACTAAAAAGTGAAATTAGCACAACCTTTTTGCTGACGACTACATGTTCTTTGTGGAAATGTAGCTCGTTTTCTTGTTTTAACTCAAATTATTTATTCCTCTTTTGTCTTGTTTGTGTAAATATATTTATTTTGATGGATTGTAAAGGCGTGTAAATAAAATGCGGTAGGAATGTATCCAAGTGTGGAATTATGGGTGGAAGCCATTTTTCATATATATATATATATATATATATATATATATATATATATATATATAATCAAACAAATGTAGTCTTCTTTATTCCTCAGTTACTTTTCGATTTTTTTTTTTTTTTAAGTTAGATGATGACATTTTGTATCTTTTATACTTTGAAATATTTTTCAGTTGAGGTCAAACAGTTCACACAGCAATATCCGGAAAGCCTGTTTCCAACTTTCACCTTTCAAGATTCCAAAGCCCGTCACGGACACTTCAATGCCAAAAGTACACAGTATGAACAAGTCCCCATGACTTCAGTGTTCGCTGCTACGCTGGTGTTAGCGCTGTCTGTGCTAGGCAGCAGATGAGGACTGAGTGCACGTCCTCCATTGGCTGTATTTTATGCAGACCTCCGAGCTGTGCCTTTTTCTATGCAACACAAAGACAGTGTGAGATTGCTTGTCACTGTATGGGTTATATATATATATATATATATATATATATATATAAATAAATCTATTACCATGCTAGTCAAAATCTTGTACCTACCACGGTTTTCAAATGAGTGGGATTCTCCAAGCTTTTGACCAGCACTGTAAGTAAATGGACAACTGTAAATGAATTTCTGAATTTGAAGCAGTCTTACTTTTGTAATTTGTGAACACTTGTGAGACAAAGAAACAATAAACTGTATTAAGTATCACGTCTCCTGCTTTTGTTTTGGCATGTGGGATAGTCATATATTGAAAGGTGATTGACAGTGTTTTGGTTCTTGTTAACCTGTAGCAGAGCCTGTTTCCTTCATCTGGTGGCAAGAGTTCACCTGAACTCTGCTGCAGACTTAATGAAGAGAACCCCTGTCAGATAGAGAACATTGTTCACAATTCATTTGCAGATGAGATCTACTGTACTTCACTACAGTTTGAACCATTGACTGTATATGAGAACTGGGCTGAGCAACGCTTCCCCGCTTGTGTTCCAAATAGAAAGTACCTGCTGGCTCCAAGAAGCCAAAATCTCAGACTTCTACAGAGAATAGAGCGCTCAGTTCTTATATTCGTCAGAATAACCATTCCTGCTCTGCTACCTTTGTGTTTTTTAGAGATTTTCCTTACAAATCTTGAATGATCAGATGTCTCAATAAAAGTATGTGGTCTTGCGTCCAATTTTCAAAATGTTTTAAAGATTTGGTTTACCCTGCTTTCAGTGGTAGGGGTGTGGACTTCCAACAACCTCACTCCTGATTGGTGAGAATGGTTGAAATGTTGACTCAGACCAAGTCGGACCAATCCATGCTTACTCACAATTACTGGTTCCAACATGGCGGTGTTTGTGTCGCTAAGAAATAGCAACTGAACTGACTTCATTTGGTCAGAGCCAGAAGTAAGCCATTTTTTAAGGGTGACATCACACTCACTTGGTCCAGTTCTCATATACAGTCAATCGTGTGAATGCACACACTTTTTGTGGACCATGGAGAGGAAGCGGACCAAAGGAGTGGAAATGCACAAAGCATTGTGAAGGAAAGTAAAATGATGTGAATTTGAAGAAAGCTTAGTTAATCTGTATACAATTATAAACTGTATTTAACCTCAAATTAATGATAAAGTATCAGACACTTAAATTGAGATTTATAAGGAGATATCTTGAGGAAAACAATTGGTGATTTATTTGTAATACAGAAAAACGTGGATTAAATCGGTCCATAAATCTTTGGTGGTTTGGTTCTGGGCCAATGACATCTTCTGTTTGTGGGAAAAGCTTGGATCATAAATATGAAAAACCCCTACAGCAGAGATGCTGATGGTGGTTAAGGGCCAGACCATGCCAAAGCATTCCAGGTTCCAGGTGAAAATGAGGTAGAAGATGGCCGGCGAATACAACAATGCAAAAGACCAACGATCAATTATTTCAAAAACGAAAATATGATTATATGGCTGTGCCGGATGATATTTGAACAGAAATGATTGGTTTGTAGAAGTACCAGCCGCTCAAAGTTCCTGGTAACGAGGTAGATCATATTGAAATTGAGCCAAAACTTCACTTAAGACAACCACAACTTCAAAATTCAGACTTCTGGCAACAATGCGGGAAAGAATCAGTAATTTAACTGTAAGTAAACCATAAATTCAAGGTGCAAGGAGACTCAATTTGCTAACATTGTCTGCAGAGAGCAGCTACCAGTCCTGCAGCCTCCTTTGCATGCCGCTGTCTGCATTGTCCTCACTGACCTCAGTGTCAGTGCTGCTAAGTTGAATTTAACTTTGCCTTCCTCCTCCAACAGAGACAGGCTGTTCCCTTCCCCTCACAGCTGTGCAACCTGAATGCTGGAAATAACCAGCAGTCCGACTCATGCCTGTTAGCAGCTGCTAAAATGGCTTCTGTGAAAGAAAGAGGCATCATTTCATCGTCAAAAGATATGGAAGGGAAATGTGTTTAAAGACCGAAGAAATGAGCAGAACACTTGATGCAGTGCTGTGCGTTGTTAACACCACCCTCTGCAACACGCATTCTATCAGCCACTTCCAAGGAAAAGTCTATAAGACATCCGTAAATGTGCTTTTTGGGCTTCCACGTTCACGACTCTTGTGTTCAAGTGTAGCTATGCAAATTTCTATGACTGTTTTCAGGTTCTACGTACAAAACCTGTGGCCATAGAAAGCCTGTTAAAAGTTAAACCAGTTGAAAATTAGCCAATCATGGTGTCGGATTAGGTATTGACTTAATTAACCTGAAGTGCCAACCATTTGAAAATTGATCATGAAAGAGAAATTATTAGTTGTGGTTTGTGCCCAGCTGGAATTATATAACACCAAGTCTTTCGTAAATTGGAATAGAGCTGTGTAAGAAAAAGCCTGGAGCGAGATTTGCATGATTTACTGTACACAGTTTGACATTTTGCACCAAGCGTTTCCAACTGTAGGTGGCGGGCATACAGTGGTGAACAATAGTAAAAGAAAACGAAGAATGAAGAAGCCCCTACCTGCTTGTCCAGTGGCAATACCATAGGCTAAACGTTCGTACAAAAATGTTTCGTTTGCAGCATTCTAACTGCATTCTAATGCACTAAATGAGCCTTCTTAAAAGTACTAAACGCGTATTCGTTAATGCTCAAAACTCGCATTCTTGAACGCACTAAACCTTGAACATACTAAACACGTTTTCTTGAGCACACGTTAGTGTCACGCGCCACGCTGTGTACGTAGCGTCACTGTTTGCATTCTATAATTTTTTGGGAAAAGGAACAGATTTTTACAATTTTTGCCACAATAATTTTGTGGAGCGGTTCACAGTTAAAGATTAGCAGTTTGAAGTTTAAAAAGAAAATGATTTGTGAAACATTTTGATATGAAATCAAAAAATGGTATGCTAACTATGGGATGAAATTCCTTAAGATGTCGGTGCCACTCTGGTTCTACATCTGTAGAAGAGGATTCAAACTGTTGTCAAGTTTCCAGGGTCCTTTCTGGTTCATTTCGGTTTTGTGGTCAAACAGATTTTTGGGTTCAGTCAACTTTAGTCTTCCTTAAAAAGTAGTTTTCCATTTCCTCTGGTGCTTCCAAAGGACTTTGAGATTAGTTCAATATAAAAAGATGACGTTTAATGAGGAACTTTTAATTATGCCTTGGAAAGATTTGAGGGATCTCTTCATTTTCTTTAATAAACTGCATCATCTGACTTTGAAAAGTCAATATTTTGTATCTTGAACTAGTTGTGACTTATTACAACCTGGTCAGACACTAGTTTAGAGCAGCCAAAGTACCTGTAAAAGAAATAAAAATCCCCACATGTACAGGAAGAGACACCACAAAAGTATGAAGCCTGGGGGGACAACCCTTTAATTTGCTTTTCAGTATAAAGTTGCACATGCAGCTTGAGGTCTCTGTAACTGAGATTTTTTTTCCAGTTAAAAGCTTCGGAGTGAAAATCTTTCTGTCATATCCCGAAGCCTGAAGCTAGTTTTCTTCTGGAGGAACTTACTGTTCTGCTCTTTAAAGGGTCACTTATCTTTTCTTAAAGAGCCACGAGGCAAAGGAAAGCATAAGATCTTTTCAAGTGTCATCTGAGACTTTTTTGTGTGTGTGATTAATTTTAAACAGCAAATTCAGACAAATGTTGAAAACTCTGGTCAATACTGACTCTAACAGTTAATAAGAGCTCTGAGAAAAAAAAAATCATAAAATAGAAACTGCTATATTTTAAAGAATACATGTTTTGTCTGGTTTGAAAAAGATTTTTAATATCCAGGATTTAATAAAGGAATTGAAAGATCTAAGTCTTGATTTTTAAAGCCATTTTACTTACAGGTTTGACTTTGACTGGAGTTTGAGTTTATTTCAGTGTGTGCTTTTCTGACATGACTTCACAAATAGCAGACTTTTGAAGCTCTCTGTGCTTTTATTGATATTTATCTTTACTTCCCAGTTATGAAGTGAAAAGGTCATCAAGCTCGGATGACCCTCAAATGTACCTTATATATGTTTTGGTGAGTGTCACTTATTATTATTTATTTATTAAAATTCATTTCAAATGTGTTAAAAGTGCATTCAACATTGTACATAGAGTGGATAGAAATAGTAATAACAATAAAAGCAACAACAACAACAAAAATGCCAACAATAAAGGCACCACCAGTTAGTTGAACGGGGGAGCCTGAAACCAGAAGAAAACAGAGATAATGTGTGTCCAGCTCCAAACAAAAGATGATCCAGTCTCTTCTTACGCTGAAACTTCTCAGTAAAAAAGATGGAGATCCCATTGGAGAAGGAGCGCACTGGAAAAAGGAGGAGTCTGATATGGAAACTAATATTGATTCAAAAACTGTGTGGGCCAGTGGGGGGCAAGGCTTTTTGCTGGGGTACAAAAAGCCCCCCTGTAGCTCCGCCCCTGCTGTGCTTTCATGATCAAATAAATTGATAAATAAATAAAAACGATTAATTAAACTTTTTTTTTTTTTTTTACTTTTTTCTTTTTTGTTGTGTTATTATTTGTGTTTGTCTTGTTAATTTGATATCTCAGCTAGAAAAGCTGATCATTTTTTTAAATGATCATCTTTTTATTTTAAAGTCATGTTTTTGGGAGACTCTGCATCAGTTACAGCAAAGGATCCCGTACTGCCAATTGTCTGTCCTTTTTATTGAACATGTCAACTAGCAAAAAAAAAAGAAGCACCCCTCACTACCAGAGGAGGGTGCATCTGTGTAAGAATAGGTTTAAAACAAGAGGATCAAAACCCGCAAATTGTAAGGTAATAACACTAAAATATGAAACCATCAAAACAACATTTTTTAACCAAAAATGTTATTGTGCAATAACTTAATAACTTTGAAAGTGACAAAAGGCAGAGATTATTTTGTTACTACAAAACAACACACACATAGATATACATATCTATGTGTGTGTGTGTGTTATATATAAATATGTGTGTGTTTTATGTATATATATATTCATTCATTCATTTTCCAATCCGCTTAATCCCTTTCAGGGTCACGGGGTTGCCGGAGCCTAACCCGGCTACTCATGGGCGAAGGCAGGGTACACCCCTGGACTGGTCGCCAGTCTGTCGCAGGGGCCACAATCACACACCCATGCACACCTAGGGACAATTTAGAGTAACCAATTAACCTATGAAGCATGTTTTTGGACGGTGGGAGGAAGCCGGAGTACCCGGAGAAAACCCACGCATGCACGGGGAGAACATGCAAACTCCACACAGAAAGGTCCCCCAGCCAGGACTTGAACCGGGAACCTTCTTGCTGTGAGGCAGGAGCGCTAACCACTGTGCCACCGTGCAGCCCTCTCTCTCTCTCTCTATATATATATATATATATGTAATAATGTACTTTCTTATGAGTTGTTTATTTATTTGTTTGTTTGTTAAAAACAAACAAACAAATGTCAAAATTACTTTAAAAGCTCAGAAGAAAGTTGCTTTTGGGTTTTCCAGGGTTAAATTTGAAATTGATTTTTTGTAGTAAACTAAAAAAAACATCTTAGGTGTTTTGTAGTAGTTCATATATACACATAAACTATAGAAAACTGTAGCTAAAGTCTACTTCATACATTCAAATGATTGCAAATAAATGGAACAGGCTAAAACCATGTCAATTGTTTTACTGTGGCTCCATCTGGTGGTCACAAACCAGCATTGCAACAGAGTCAAATAATCCGCAGCTTCAGAGGTTTTGTTCTTTCACAGTACCAATTTACAGGTTCCTCTTTCTTTTGATGAACATATTTAGTTTATTTTTTACACCAAGTATCTGTCCTGCGTTTTTTTTTTTTTTTAACATGGAGGTACAAGATGAAAAGTGAAAGGATTTTCAGCTAAACAGCGCCCTCCAGGCGGCGCAATGCGCTGACCATGGTGCTGATGGAACTCCAATTTTTTAATTGCTGGTTTATAAGTGTGAGTTTAAATGCAACATGTACTTTGATATAGAATATTTTGTTTAATATTTACAAATAAAGTTGAACAAAACTGATCTGAGGTAAATCGAAAGTTTAAAGGGATAACCTGCTCACGAGCATTTCTGCTAAATACGATCACAAGAAAGATTTATGATAAAACTAGCACAGATAATTGCAATTAAAAGTGACCCCCCCCCCCCCTCACCACCACCACCACCAAGTTAGGTATTATTTAGTTTTTAGATTTCAACTTGTGAAGGAACTTTTTTCCAAGTAATTTGGCAGAAAAGAAGAAGAGGTCTCAAAGGAAGGAAACGTGCTCAGTTTGAGGACCCCCTTTCTTCTGCCTCTATTCAGGCATTGCAGGAGCAGAGACCCCTGGCAATCCTCCTGGTTCTTGCATCATTTGCTCCTGCTCGAAAGCCTCAGTCTTTGTGCGCATGTTCAACTGGCGTTTTGTGTCGTCGCTCATTCTCCATTGGCTGGCCGCGCCGTGCGCTCAGCCTGTGCGCCGGAGCAGCCCTCTCCAAGCCGAGTGCGTGCGCAGACGCGCGTGTGTGCCTTCAACCCACGCTGCCTCTCACGTTTGACACGAGAAAAAGCGAGCGGAATAAAAGAAGTTGAAGATGGGTAAAGCCAGCGAGATCAACGGACACGCCATGCCCAGCTCCGAGTCCACCGCCCGGATCCTGGAGAGGAGCGAGGAGACGGCCGAGGAGAGGAGCGCGGAGAGCGGGTGCAGGCGGAGGCTGATGGAGTTCCTGAGGAGGAACCTGCTGGTGATCCTGACCGTGTCCGGGGTGCTGCTGGGCGTGGGGCTCGGCATGGTCGTCCGCAGCATGAATTTGACCAAAGCGCAGATGACCTACTTCGCTTTCCCGGGAGAAATGCTGCTCCGCATGCTGAAGATGATCATCCTTCCCCTGGTGGTCTGCAGCCTCGTGTCCGGCGCGGCCAGCCTGGATACCCGCTCGCTGGGGAAGCTGGGGGGCATCGCCGTCGCCTACTTTCTCGTGACCACGCTGATCGCCTCGGGGATCGGGGTGTCGCTGGCCTTCATCATCAAACCGGGGGTGGGCGCCGGAGCCCTGAACACCAACAACCTGGGGCTGGAGAGCGTGAGCAACAGCAAGGAGACCACCGACTCCTTCCTGGACCTGGCCAGGTACGCATCACTGACCTCACCTGTGGATCAGGAAGATACTTGATAACATTTGAGTCGATGCAGGTTCCTGCAGATGACCTCCTGACCGCTGCTTTCCATCATGCTCATGCTGATCAAGCAGCTTGTAGTTTTGTAACTTCAGGGGCTCCCACTGCTCCACCACTGGAGTTTAAAACAGGAAGTGAAATAAAAGCCACTAACCCCCAAATTCTACAGTCTATAATAATTTAACATTATTATTTGATTGCTCCCACTGGCCCAGGTTATGAAGGACAACATTAATATCCATAGTTACGCAGATGACACATGATGATGTGTGTGAGGGAAATTATATATATTACATTGACACCAGGAGACTGAGGCCCTGTACAGGCTCTAGCTAAATGCACTGAGGACTGGATGTGTCACAACTTAATTCAGCTGAACAAAAACAAAACTGAGGTTTTTGTCTTTGAGGCTAAAGAGAAATGGTTGGAGGTCGCTACAGAGCTTCATCTATTCATCTGAAAACTACCAACCGCTCATCCGGGATCGGGTTGCAGGGGCAGAAGTTTAAGCAAAAATGCCCAGACTTCCTTCTCGGCCACTTCCTCCAGCTCCTCTGGGGCACCTGGAGGCGTTCCCAGGCCAGCCGAGAGATGTAGTCTTTCCAACGTGTTCTGGGTCTTCCCCGGGGCCTCTGCCCAGTGGGACATGCCCTAAACACCTCCCCAGGGAGGCGTCCAGGAGGCATCCGGACCACAAATGCCCGGAACACCTCAACTGGCTTCTCTCAAGGAGCAGCGGCTCTACTCCGAGCTCTTTTTGGGTGACAGAGATTCTCACCCTATCTCTGATGGAGCGCCCAGCCACCCTACAGAGGAAACTCATTTCGGCCGCTTGTATCCAGGACCTCGTTCTTTCGGTCATGACCCAGAGCTCATGACCAAAGGTGAGTATTGGAATGAAGATTGACCGGTAAATTGAGAGCTTTGCTTTCTGGATCAGCGGTGCTGACCCTCATCCCAGCCGCTTCACCCTCGGCTGCAAACCGTTTCAATGCATGCTGAAGGTCCTGGCTCGATGAAGCCAACAGGACAAGATCATCTGCAAACAGCAGAGAGGAAATCCTGTGGTTCCCAAACCAGACCCCCTCCAGCCCCTGGCTGCGCCTAGAAATTCTATCCATAAAGACTATGAACAGAACCGGTGATAAAGGGTAGCCTTACCGGAGTCCAACATGCACCGGGACTTTGAATGTTTCAGCACCAAAATACACGATTGACCTCCTGACCCAGTATGTACCAGCCAGACCTCTCCAGTCTTCTGGATCTGGTCTGTTGTCAGTTCCTAGAGTTCAAACCAAACATGGAGAAGCTGCATTCAGATTCTATGCTCCATAGATCTGGAACACTCTTCCAGAAACGGATCAGCTGAAATCAGATTATTTAAATCCAGGTTACAGAGTTCTCATCTGATTAGTTCTTATTCAGAGTTTAAATCTCCACTGTTACTTTAAGATTACGTTAAATTGATTTCTTTTTAACTTTATTTAAATACTTATTTTTTCTAAAACCCTCTCACCATAGACAAAGGCACATTCAAAAAATAATGCTGTGTTGTTATCACTACTACATCCCTCAGAGCATCCCCATACTCCCACATACCAATCACACGCATCCATCTCCACTGGACTTTAACCAAACCAAGTGTTTTGAAAATGTGAATATTTTGACTGTGCATGCGTTTGCTTCCGTGATTATTCCGTTTTTGTTTCCTGCACACAGACACACTAAAACATTTTTGAGTGGTTAAATTTTGACTGATACAGATTCAATCAATCCATAGTTTTTCTAAATGAAGATTCTTTTTGATAAGATATTGGAATGCTTGACCTGTGTCGCTGGGCTCAGCCTATAAATATCATCGTCCACTGTGGCCTTCAATGGTCCTAAATTCTCATAGCGTGGGGGGAAAGCGAACAGCTGCTGAAGTGTTTTTGGAGGACTGTTCTCACCGGTGCTCCCTTATCAGACCAGCAGCTGAGCTGCCTGCTGGGAAGTCTTGGTTGGAAAAGTTAGATAGGTTTCAGAGAAGGTCAGCACACACCAGCGGGTTTGGTCAATGTGCTGCGACGCCTTGAGTCGAGATACAAAACAAAACCTTCAGGTGATACTGACACTTAAGACAACCAAAATTATATATATATATATATATATATAAACATATATATATATATATACATTTTTTTTTCAAAGTAATCACTGATTAATTTCTAATCTTCCTTATAGATCTCTCAAGCTCCAAGTACCAAAATACTAAACTTGTTCACAATGAGATTCTGCTTCCAATTAAAATAATTTTTATTTGTCAAATTTCTTCTCTAAAACCAATTTAGTTTTATTACAAAATGCAGTCTTTAAATTTAACAAAAGTGGACCCTTCATTGATAAAGGAATTAGTTTTTACATTAAAATAAATTTTTTTTGCCGGAACAGTGCAAAAAAAATGCTGAAGAAGAAAATCTGTAATAAAGCACAATACACAGTACACAATAACAAAGAGTCTTTTTTTAACCAAGCCGTATTTCTTACACTTTTGAACCTGTAAAGACTAAATTGAGAACATGATTAATTTGAGACACAAAAATCAGTGATCTATTTTTTCAGGCATTTTTCAGGTAAAACTGTATTTTTATGAATTGATAGAAAAACAACAAAAAAGTGTGTAAACATGAATTAATGTTTTACATGGTAATCTCTAGGGAAGAACGTTCTTTCTTTCTGTTGTAAGTTTTCTTTGTTCGACAGAAGGCTAAATTAAATGAGTTAAAGAGCCACTCTGATGAACATTTAGTTTTTGGTGTTTTTAACATATTCTTTTGGCATTTTTCTGATGATGGAGGACATAAAATAATAAGCCTAAATTTGCATTTCTGTGTATTTCTTCATTCAAATTATTGTGAATCAAGAGCAGACAAAAAACTGGCGGCTGAATAAGAGCTCATTTGTGACATAGAAAATACGCTGGGAGGGCCTCAAGCTCCCTGCTCTGAGGGGAGAGGAATGGGGGCGGGATTGCTCCGCACTAAAAATCCCACCCATAACTCAGAGGTGAATTTCTAATGAACTGCTGCTGCTCTGCAGAAAATATATCTTAGAAAAACGACACAAGTATTTTAAATTTTGGCCAAAAACGTTAAAATCATAATGAAAAGAGCACTGGGAACACTTTAACAACAGATCAAAAGATGTTTGGACTTTAAGTTGCTCTTTCCTTCCTTCATGTTTTGTGTTGTTTTCTGTGTAGCTGTTAGATTGTATGTTTGGAGTAAGACTCTTTTTTCAGAATCTAAGACAACCATTCAGTGCCTAAATACTGCAGTACCTCAAGCGGCCCGTAGAGGCTGGCTACAAAACAGAGGAGTTTCCCCTGAACTCAATGTACAATCCAAAACAAGTTTTTTAAAAACTACTTTTACAGTTTGTTGCCAGCAGTTTCATCCCAGGAGGTATAAAAACATTCCAATTATTGTAACTGAGCTGCAAAAGGAACCAAATTCCTGTTTTAAAGTTTTAAATAAAAGTGCCTCAATGGGCCTTGAAAGAAAGATCCAGCAGCTCCAAGGAGCAAAAAGTGTCATCAGCATTTACACACTAAAAACTGCTTCAACTGCTTCAACTTTACATTGTTTTAATTTGGAATGATTAATGATGCATGAAAAAACAGATTTTTTTTTTAAATTTGAGCAGATTACATGAAAAAAAACCAACCCACTGAACATACAGTATATTCTGTTGAAATGAAATTTACACTTCCTGATTAATAGCCGTTCAAACTGTTATGTAGATTATTGTGTTACAGCCATTTTTTCTGTGTTGTGTACTTTAAATGAACAAACTGGTTAGTGCATCTAGTACAGTTACTGTAGATAAGGCAGAATAAAATCAAAAATAAAAAAGTGGATAAAAATGTATTTTAGGCTCTGCTATTTTATTTGTATTGCACATTTCATAAAGGAGGGGGTTTAAAGTGCCTCAGAGGTTTAACTTTTTGTTTGGAGCATCAAGTTGTGCCTCCTCACGTGAGTTTCTTTGCATGAAGACAAACATGTGACCTTTAAACCCTTCCTTCAGTTGCTCTTGGGGTAAAAATTGCCTTGAAAACATTTCCTGATTTCATCTGATTTTAAAGAAAAATCATTTTGATGTAAGACTTTTTAGGGCTTTTGTAAAACATTTGCATTAAACCAGTTCATGTAGAGCAGGGAGCAGATATCTGGGGCTTTTCTGATTGAAGCCAGCCCTCCTGTCTGGTTTCCCAGACTAAGTCCTCTATCTCACCTCGCTCATGTGACCGGGAAAGCCTGAGCGGCTTCAGGGGAAGGGGAGGACTTAAGGAGGCCTGCTGGGGCTGAAGCAAAAGAAGACAAAGTTACAATAACTCTCCAAAGTATAAAACTACCACAAACATGCACCGAAAAATGAAAACGACTGCTTCCAGTATAGGCAACATATGTGTTTTTTATAAAAAGTCTTATGCTACTGAATGAACTAGCTCAATAATATCAAAACCTTCCGGCAGAACTCTTCTTCATCTTTAAACATCTTAAAACAAAAATATTAAAAGCAGGCTGCTGCATAAGCTAATTTCAAAGAACATATCTCATTTCCAATTAACTTTCTAGATTAGTTGAAGTTTCACTGAGACAGAATGACTTGTTTTTATGGCATTTAAAGAGCAAACTTTACACTTGTTCTTTAGGCACTTATTTTTTGCTTAATACAGGAGAAAATGTGTTTTGAGGCATATTTGGAAGAAATAAGTCATTTTGTCTCAGTTACACAGAATTTTATACCATCGTTATCTTATTCAATAGTTAGTTTGAGCCGAATATAAACAAATATACTCTGTAAGAAATGTGTACATACGCATGTCTAATATAGTATTTTTGTTCTAATTATTTTGCTTTTTTGTCTGCAGGAATTTATTCCCAGCAAACTTGGTGGCTGCTGCTTTCCGTTCTGTAAGTGCTTTTCTCTCACTTTATGGAGCCACAACTTTTTTTTTTTTGTTGTTCACCAACTGAGAATGGAACTCAATTTCCCCGAGGTCCAAAAATGCTGATAGTTCTCTTGTTGCTGGATTTTGTATGATTATTGACGCAACAAACATGAGAATCAGAGGTCAGGGGTCTGCAATCTTCAATGCTAACAACCAACAACAAGTCTTATTTCATCTTTCAGAAAAAATAAGACACTTACATATTTATTTTATTGTTACTCCATCCATCCATCCATCCATTTTCTTCCGCTTATCCAGGACCGGGTCGCGGGGGCAGCAGTCTCAGTAAAGATGCCCAGACTTC
>BSAI01000096.1:19053701-19099655 GCA_036245035.1 Adrianichthys oophorus
GAAACCACAGTCAGAGACCTGTCCCCCACCCGAAGGCGGAGGGACACAGCTCTCTCGTCCACCAGGGTGAACTCCAACACTTGGCGGCTAAGCTGGGGGCTCACGAGTATACAGGATCATCTGTAGCAAATGCAGCTGCTGGAGTGTCAACATTAATACATTTAAAAAAATACATTAATTTTACTGTCTGCAGTGCATCTTGGTCATACATTTGTAAATGCAAATGTAACTTACTCAAATTAAATCAGTACTAATTCTGTGACTTGCTGTATTTTTTGAACCATGTTGTGCATTTAAAATCCTTGAATTTATTTTTAAAAAATAGAAAATCTGCCTAATAATCTGGTGCACCTTACAGTAGTTATGAGTTCTGGTTGTGCTTACTGGCTTCCTATTGATTGTGCGTGGCACACAACTCACAAAATCTGTCAAAATATTTTAATTTGACTTTGTGAAACTACAAAAACAAACCACTTGATGGATTGTTGGAGCATTTGAGTTTCAGGAGTTTGTGGTACATTCCATGCAATCCCTCCAGGATCATTCCAAGTGAAATTCCTACCAACTTTGTGTCTCAAACAATGCTTTGACTTTTAGGCACCACTTCTGTTTGCTTTTTGTTCTCCCTCATCACCCACATCCTGTGCAGGTTTCTGATCAGAATTTATTTCAACAACATGCAGCTTGCATGGAACACTGATGGCTTCCTAATGCCTCTTCATGTGCAGCACAGAGACCACCTCTTTTTCTTGGCGTTACCATGGTGAATCCATTCCATTCCAGTGAGCCTAGCAACCCATTTCAACTGGTTACTCCCAAACATGATCCGCTCCACTTCTTAGAATTATGATTGCTGAGCATTAAAGGAAAGAACCAGGAAAATTCAACATTTGGATGCTCTGCGATATGAGCAGCTGTGCATACAGACGCAGATAGGCAGACTCTTCCAGTCATCATGGACAGTCTAAGCAACCAAACCATTTACCTCTACCTCGGCCAAAAGTCCCCGTTAATCATAAACCGACTTACTTTCTCACAGACCGATGGGGAAACAAAGTGCGGCGAGTTCACAGAGTTCACTCGTCGCTGGGTCTCCAAACTGGCGGAGCCCCGCTGGAAAGAGTTCAAGTGTGGATTAAACCCAGAAAACAGAGCAGAGGGAAGATCTGCACAAAGTGACAAGCAGCCGCATGTTTAAAAAGACAAGTGAGGTGTGAAATTTAAACTTCCCAAAACAGCGACTGTGCAGATGCAGAAATCTGTAGGACTATCCGGTGGAGACATGGTTTGTGAACCGAGAACTTTAATAAACATATAGAAGCTGCACTGCAAAAAGAAGTAGCCTAAAAATGGGAAAATAACATGAATTTTAAGAATAAACCACCCGAAAAAGTTGTAAAATTGTCTGTTCAAACTGCAAATAATTCTTATTTAACATCTTATTATCTTCTAACAAGACTATAAGAAACAAGGAGCTCCATATTTGCATTAAAAAAAAAAAGATGTGCAAAAAAAGTTAACTGTTAGATAGAATTACGTCAAATTAAATGTTATACAGCCCAATATTAAGTATGTTTTGCTAGTTCTAAGCAAATTGTATTTTTTGAGGTTTTATGTACCGAATTATAGTTCATTTTGAACAAAATGAGAATATGATCTTAAAGGCTCATAAAACTCTAAAAGTAGCACTTATTTTTGGAGCATAAATTAAAATTTTTGTTTCTAAATAAATAACAGTAAATTCCAGTCTAACTTGTCAACATGTTTTGAGCTTTAAAACAACATCCTTAAACTTGAACCAAAAATTACAGTATATTTTTTTAAAAGTTCTAAATGAAGTCTTCCTATTTTCAAGAGTATATGGAGCAAAGTCATTTTGACTCAATTTTAATAATAATTTCCTTATTTCTAGATCCTTTTTCTTTATGAGACAAGGATTTCTCGACTGTGTTGATTTTGAGAAAAGCTTGGAAAGGTGCAGACCAAAGAGAAGTTAAAACCACTTCCAACTTGGTAAAATATCTTGAATGTCTCAAAACAAGGTTTTAGATCTTTGCGAGTGTCAAATACTTTGTAGTGTGCTCTTTATGAAAGCACATTCATCTTATTCACTTGTCATGCAAACAATTTACAAATCACAAAAAAAAAAAAACTACAGCAAACAAACCAAATAAGAGTAAATAAAAAGCATCCGGAAGAACCAGAATTTAGGTTTGTAGCGGTGCAGCTCCTCAGTCCCTGGAGGCCTCTCTGTGGTGTTTTGTGGTGAATAAAGACAAGTCCTGACTGAAGGAAGGCTGCGTTAACCCTTCGAGGGTCTTCAGATTGTGGTTCACTTTGCTTCAATGATAAAGTTTCAGACACAACAAGGACGCCATTGTGGTGGATGCGGCCCAAACCAAAAGGATTTCATGCAGAAACCTTAACAGGATGAGCTCAAAAGGTGACAAACTGAAACAGAAAAAAGACAAATGGACTGACAGTAAAAAAAAAAAACAACAGAAAGTAGTTGATGAAGATTTGAAACTAAAATCTGTAGTGATCATGAAGCCAAGAAAGCAGAACCAAAACTGGAGGAAAGTGGAGAAGAAGACCAGCTGAAGCTGGCCACTAAAAACACTGACGTTTCCTCAAAAACTAACAGAAACATAAAAAGCTGAAACTTTTAAATAACGAAATGATGACATTACCTGAAGATGATGAACAAAACTAAAAGAGTCTACAACAAATATGACAAAACCTAATGCTAATTTTTTTTAAATTTCTTTAATTTGTTCCAAAAAATAGTAAGGGAAAGAAGATAATTCTATAAATACTGCTTCTTCTTTGCATTTCATTGATCCCAGAATTAGATAAACTGTCATCTTGTCATAAATTCATAAGCCATTGAACAAAAAATTGACTGACATCTCAATAAAGGAAATCTAAAACAAAGGAAATGCTACAAATGTCACCAAAAGAGCTACGCATGCTTGAAGAAATAAGATGAATAGATTTTGAAACTGCCCTTTTTTTTCAATAATTCTAAATTAAAATAAATACCAAAAAAGGCAAGTTTGCTAAAGGAAAGCATAAAATGGATGTTTGAAAATTCAAAAAGACTGAAAATCATCATATTTCCAAGGAGATCAGTTGACTTCTTTAGTGGTAAAAGATTTAAAAAAGGATCAGGAATTTTTTTCAAAGCTGAACACACATGACAGAGATCCATGTCTGCTGTTTTCTGTCTAAAGGTTCGCTGGAATTCTCAAGGAAAACATTTCTCAAGCATTTCCCATACTTTTGCTGGGGAATCAAATGACAATATGACCACATGTGGGATGAATATTTGGCCTAAATATTTAACTTCAACACATTAGAAGAGACATAGATTGGCAGAAAATTGTAGGCCTGTATGTCACAAAATCTAAAGCCAAAGGCTGCTATAAACCATGTAACATGTGTGAGCATGTTTGAGCAGATTTTGGAACATAAATACCTTGTTTTTGTTTTTTTCCAGTATGCCACTGACTATAAGATGGTTTCTGTGGGTAACAACACCAATGGGACACCCACCTACCAAAAGGTAGGCAAACAAAAACTCACCGAAGCATTCAGAGCCAGATGTTTTGTTTTTACTTTTCTGTGCCACATGAAAACAGGAAATGAAAATACTGTTGAGTGTAAATGTTTACTTCTGATTATTTAAGTAAAATTTGATTTGCAGTGAATTTTTTTCACAGTTTTTCAATCTTTGTGGTGCAGATTAGGTGTTCAAAACTGTTTTTTTTTTTTTTACCCCTGTCTTGTTCTGTGTTTTGCTCACACCAAACCATATTCTTCGTCTTCTCTAACCCTTTGGACTCCTTTAAATTAGTATTTATTATAGTTATGTTGTCCTGAAAATGTGATCAAAAAATGGACTAAATCTCAGCAAAAAGGAGAAATTAGCATCAGCATGCTACCTCAGCTCCAGCTACAATGAATAATCCACAGTCATCTAATGTTCACATTTAAACATATGTAATATGTTTTCAGTTCTGTCATGGGCCCAATAGAAGCCTGTAAACCCAAAGGGATTACTGATCAGGACTTTTTCTAGACGTAGATGAGACACCGTAAAGTGCTGGAAGTCTTTCTGCTAAATGTGTTTACAAGTCATAACACTTGCCCTAATATCAAAACATCTGATCTATGTTACACTGTATTAGAGGAAAACCTCGTTCTTTGGGATGCATTTAAAAAATAATTTATTCAAATCAAATTATTCCTCACTCCACGTTCTTAACAGCTGGACTTTTTTTTGCAAAATATAAGCAGACATTTAGACAAAATTTCTTTGAATACAACATATTTTTTAATTGGGTTTAATCTGCAGTTTGGAAGTGATACTATACTAAATGCTCTTTGTTGGCTTCTGAAGACTTTTTCTTTTTCCACCAAAGCTCCCACAAAGAAACCTCTGTCAGACTGACATTGTTTGGTGTGTTTTTGCTACACAGGGAGCCAGTTTCTTTGGGGTTAAATTACTTCAAGTCCACATGCACATGGGGACAATGGAAAACACTGAGAAGAAAAATAATATGAGCATGTAAGACAGTACATGCAAGTGGACAAATTTCATCCTGGAATAAACATTCCAGCACAAAACAGAATTTAAGAGCTAAGAATAAGGAAAATGTAAAAGAGGATTTTGTTTTGCATTATTAGTACCTTTGTTTTATGGTTTGACTTCCGGATGAGAGCTGAGCTTGTTTAAGGAGCAGGAAGGCTTGAGTGCGTACTTAAGGGCGCCTTCAAGGAGGGTCGAGTGGGGAAAAAGATGTTGACCCATAATAAAGACCTTTTTCCAAAACCCAGTAAGCAAATCTTAGCTTGGAAGAAGACACTCTTTGATCCATGTCAAATAGTAATTCCAACTTTCACCTGTGGGGGCAGTGATGTGCAGAAAAGACTGCAAAGTTGTCAGTCAAGGAACCAAAAAAGAAAAACTGCTGATCAAAAGTTGTTAATTGGTAGTGCATAATTTGAAAAGCTGATTTTAAATGTGTTGTTTGCTTAAGGCATATAATGTTTTTCTCAGTTGTTAAGCTATCATTACAAACTTAAAAACAAGATCCTTAAATCTCTGTGTTTTTTATTTACTCATTTTTTTCCCAGCACACACTCTTCCGATGACCTTTTATCTGCTTTTTACAGAGATACAATACTTTTGTTTAACCTTTTTTGTTATATTTAAACATTTTGTGTCTTTAGTGTGTTTTTGTTGTCTCTGTTTCATACAACACTTTGATGGCAAATTTTAGATATACTATTGAACATATTGTGGAGTATTACATTAGATACTGCTTAAAAGTTCTTAAAAATCAGATGTAGCTTAAACTGTGATTTACAATATGCATAAAAGTCCTGCAAAGTATAAAAATTCATTGATTTTTGTACAACTGTCCACATGCGCCGCTTTGTTGACTGATCCAGTAGAGGAGAACCTTTAGGAGTTTGGGTTGATGCTGTTTCAAGATGGATCGTCTCCCCAGGGTCAGGGATGAAGTTAGCTGAGCTGTGGGAGAGCAGCGCACAATGGGAAAGGCTTGAGCTCAGGATTTACACTTGTCCTTCTCCATCATCCAGTTCAGCGAGTCCTTCAGCTCCCACAGACATGCTGACTATAGTGAGAGGCATTGTCAGAACCACTATATAAGCTCTCTTTGTCATAATAAAGGCCCCACTCTAAGCTCATCAACATGACTGAACAAGTGAAAGTGCTAAATGACCTGAAAAAAGCCTTGGTTTGAGTCTGACAACAAACTTTTTTGTTAACGCCTGCATTTTTGGTTCTTTAGTCCACTGGTGTTGAGTGTAAACTGGGATGGTTGCAGTTTCTTTTTCTCCAAATTAGATATTTTGAGTTTTAGGTCAAGTCTTGACAGATTTTGGAACGACTTTGACATGATGCAGTCATACTCCCAAGGTTTTGGAAAGTTTTTCATTCATTCTAGTTACAAGGGATGTAACGATCCACTTTCCCCAGAGTTCGCTTCAAACCTCAATTTTTGGGTCATGGTTTTGTTCCAGTTCAATATATGATTTGTGTAGTACAAAACAACAACAAAGAACCACAAATTCAGAAAATCTTTTTTTCATTTGCATATACGCCAGTGTGAATGACAAAAAACCCTTAAACTAAACTTGCTGCAATGCAGTAAAAAAATGACACAAAACAACTTTGACACTTTTAACTTAAGCATTCTGGTATGCAGTAGGGATGCAGAATCATTTCCCCATGATTTGGTTCAGTGGTGTAACACACCATAACCATAGGTTTAAACCAAGAATTGTGGCATTCCTACAGGTTACCCTCTTTTTTTCAGTCTTTCAGTTGAACCTCCTATGTGTTTCAGGTCCCTTATGGCACTGAAACCGACGGCATGAACATTCTGGGTCTGGTGCTGTTTGCCATGGTGTTTGGGGTGGCACTGCGGAAACTGGGAGAGGAGGGAGAGGAGCTCATTCGTTTCTTCAACGCCTTCAACGAAGCCACTATGGTGCTGGTGTCCTGGATCATGTGGTAAGTGAAGATAGATGGCTTTCCTGCTCCAACAGTTTTCCGGTTCTGTCATGCTAAACGTGGATCTGTCACATGTCTCAGGTACATCCCCTTCGGCATCATGTTTCTTGTGGGCAGTAAGATTGTGGAGATGGAGGATGTGGTTCTTCTGGTTACCAGCCTTGGAAAATACATTTTTGCCTCAATCCTGGGCCACATCATTCATGGAGGCATTGTCCTCCCCCTCATCTACTTTGGTTTCACACGGAAGAACCCCTTCAGCTTCCTGTCCGGTCTCATCACACCGTTCACAACCGCCTTTGCCACGTGCTCCAGGTGAACAGTCACATTACCAGATCACAGCTTTCATAAGAAAGATACTATTTCACATTTACAATCAAACCTTTTAAACATTTCACTAGAGACCACCTAGTTTTATCGAGGCATCTGATTGGCCAGGTAATAACTTGAAGTACTTGCACTACAGAAAAAAATAGAATTTAAAAATAGGGTTATCAAGAACATTTGAAGTACAATGGATCAAAGCCAGAATGTTTATTCTGACATATAGAATGACTGACTAACAGCTGTTGATTTTTTTATAGAAGTCTATGGGATTTTGACTTTTTGTAGCCAGAGGGTACTTCCTGTTTAGAACGTCTGGCAGGAGGGGGTCACTCAGTCTAGTTCTCGTATGCAGGCAATGGGTGACAGTAATACTGAGGAAATCAATACTGGGGGGGGGCAACAACAGGGATTTGAGCCTGAGTGATAACCAATGAGAAGTAGAGCCACAGCAAGTCTTTTTTTTTTATTTTATTTTTTTACATTTTTTATCTTTACTGTTTTCCTCATCTGAACCGGCATATGGCTCAAAACTGTACTTCTGGAAAACTACAATATTGCTCAGAGGCAAATTTCTAATGAACCACTGCCACTCTGCAGAAACTAAGTACAAGAAAATGACAGTTTTTGGGGGTTTTGACCACTGGAAATGCTTTTAAGAATAGATAAAAGATGATCAGAATGGGTGGACCCTATAGAACTTTGACTTCTTTCCAGATAGCAGCAGTTTTTGAGTTTTTGTCCGAGGCTAATTTTTCTCTTTTTGTCATTGATTTGCACGTAAACAGGCAGAATTTGCACATGGATGTGTCTATAAACAGTCTATGATCAAGACAAACAGTGATAAGCGAGAGTTGTCATGTGTTTGACGGGCGCCTTTGCCCTCAAACTTTAGTTCAATAAAATAAATCAATGACTGTGTTCATTTGTCAGCTTCACAATACTAATATTCTGCGTTTCTCCATTTTCTCTCCTCAGTTCAGCAACTCTCCCCTCCATGATTAAGTGTGTGGAGGAAAACAACGGCGTGGACAAGCGCATCAGTCGCTTCATCCTGCCCATCGGCGCCACCGTTAACATGGACGGAGCCGCCATCTTCCAGTGCATTGCTGCTGTCTTCATCGCTCAGCTCAACAACACAGAGCTAAACGCTGGACAGATTTTCACCATCCTGTGAGTTCATTCACAGAAAGTAAGATCATGAAAGAGGTTTAATTTGACAAGCTGTCATTGTCTCCAGGGTGACGGCTACCGCTTCCAGCGTCGGGGCGGCAGGCATCCCCGCCGGCGGCATCATCACCATCGCCATCATCCTCGAGGCCATCGGTCTGCCAACAAACGACCTGTCCCTCATGCTGGCTGTCGACTGGATTGTGTGAGTAAAGCCTCACGTAGTGCTAAAGCAAACAAGCCTGATAATCTGCACACGTCACCAGCAGTTCAGTAAACTGGGGTCTCACATGGAGATGAAACAGTTTGGCATATTTTCCAGAGCAAACAGCAACAAAATCACATGTGAATTAGCAGTTTGTTAGGATAAAGTCATTTCATCTTTGTCTGATACTAAACCAACTTATTTTAAAGCAAAATTAGCAACATTTTATTTATTTATAAAGAACAAAGATCTACTGTGACTCTAGTCAGGCTGTTTGCCAGCAACGCAGTTAAAGAATGGCCAACAACCAGGCAGACTTTAATTTTAAAACTTTTAAACATAGAGTGTTTTGTGTTTTTCTCACATGACGGAGGATCACTTCATCAATAGATCATGTCAAACAGTCATGTCAGGGACAAAGACCTTCTCTGTAGACTTTTGATAAACTTTTGCTCACTGACCTACAGCCGTTTCACTGTGGAAACTTTGCCTCCAGGTCTTTTGGGGCTAAAAGAGCTGACAGGAATAATAATTATAACAGTCACAGGAAAAGCCAAACTGTTTATAAGCTACATAACTGTTATTTAAAAATTAAGAATATGTTCAAAATTGAAAGAAATATTAGATAGCTCTCTAAGGTTTTAGACACTTGTGATGGTGTTTAAAGACAAAAATGAGAATCTGCTAAGCCTAGTATCATTCGACAAAGCATATAGCTTATAAACGGGGAATATTTTAAACTCTAAATTGCATTACGTTTTTTAAAGTTATATTTATGTGAGTTAAAACGTTGTGCTCCACGCAAAAAGTTCAACTCAGAGTTTAATTTCTAATGAACTAATGCCGCTCTGCAGAAACTATGTCCTAGAAAACAACAGGTTTATAGATTTTGGCAAAAAATTGCATAATCATAATTAAAAGTCCACTGGAAACACTTTTACAGTAGATCAAAAGATGCACAAACCTCCTTTAGTGTGCATCCTATGGAAGTAGAACACGGTAATGATTGTTTGAGATGTTCTCTGAAGATAAACAATTGTTTCTGTTTGTCGTTTACCTCCACAGAGATCGCACAACCACGGTCGTGAACGTGGAGGGCGACGCTCTGGGTGCAGGAATCCTCCACCACATCAATGAGCAGGAGGCAAAAAAGCAGCAGAAGCAGCCGGAGGAGGAGCTGGCGGAGGTCCGGGTGGACGTGGTGGCCAACGCCCAGGCGGAGGAGGAGACATCGCCGCTTGTCATGCGTCAAACCAAATTCTTAGAGGTCACGCCGGAAGCTATAGAATCTGTCCTGTGAACACAACCAGACTTTGTTTCCTTTTTGTTTGATTCGACCATTTACCCTGCAACAGTTGTGATGATGGAGCTTCTGTCCATCACTACTGTGAACAAGAATTGCCACAAATCCTATCTAAAAAATAGATGATAGCCACAGATCCCACTATTTTATAGGGTTTAAAACACGATCCCTTCAGGTAATAATTTCTCAGTTTGAGGCATTTTGCTTTAAATTAAACAGAAAATCTTTCAACTGTAACTAGACAAAAACATTCCCATAGAAGCTGGAGTTCTGTTTGTCTGTTGTAGAGTGTAAGACACCCAGTCTACTTCTTTGTATTTATCTTGAGACAGCAAAAGAAAAAAAAAGGAGCATTGAGAGATGACAGCCAACTCCTGGTCAGTCAACAATGTCCTAGAAAAGCTTTACACTGTCTGTTCTAACTACATTCCATTACTTGATTTTAGAAGAAAGTGTCTAGTTTTGGCTTCTTGGCTGTCTGCTTTTGTGTAATTAGCCATTTGTTACATCTTTTTTTGTATTTTTTTTTTTTTTTTTACCATCCACAGTCATGGAAAGAGAACATGTTGACTTGTTTTTGTTGACTAGCAGCCAATGTCAAAGCTGGTAAATGATTGGCAGGGAGTTTAGCCACATATTTAAGTTTCTTTTTTTGATTTCCTACTCATAAAATAGTCATGACAAACCAGTAAATGCTGTGCAGCACTTTGAAGACAGAAACGCCTGGATGTTTTCTGATATGTGAAAACCTGGTCATAAGAGCATCATATTGGACTGCAGTCAAAACCACTGCTTTCTGTGTGTCTGAAACCACAAAACAATTGGAAAAATCAATCATTTGCTGCCCGTTTATGAACATTTTACAAGTTTACATATGATGGCAGCCGCCCTCCCTTTAAGATGTCTGTCTGAAGTTGAATTTGTTTGCATTGACTTATGTTTGTCTATTTTTCTCCTATTTTATAATTAGATCTGAACAAAGTTGATGCCATGTTGAATATTCCCCTTTTAACCTGAAAACTGCTAACATTAGCTTCAAACACTGAATAATCCTCACACACTGGACGGACACGGTAATACTGTAATAATGGTACTACAAATGCAACTTTGCGCATGTTGATTTCATGACATGCTATACTAGCCTACTTCAACGTTCCGTCGTTGTGCAGTTGTAAATATAAGTGTGTACGAACTCACATTTAGATGTGTTTTTGCTAACAAACTAATGAGAACCTAAAAATCTCAATGTACCACTGCTAACTAATTATTTTTTGTCGAGTGTAGACTTCATGCACGTTTTCCTGAAGTAAAACTGGCAAATAGTTTTTGAGAATAAAGCTACATTCACACCGGGCTTGTGATTTTTCAACACAGGTATAGCATACTGTGTTCACACTGGACTGTCGTTAGCCGATATTAGCATGCCACCTACAGTTGGAAGAGGCTTGGTGCGAAATGTCAAAGTGGTACAAATCTTGCTCCAGGCTTTTTCTTTCAAAGCTCTATTTCAATATATAAAGATTTGATTTTATTCAACCCCACCGAACACAAACCGCAATTAAGAATTTCTCCTTAATGATACATTTTCAAACTGTGAATTAAAAAGGAAGCCATCTATACGTAACTACCAAATCCAAGTCCCTGACTATTTAAAAGTCAATGTGGTTTAACTTTCAACATGTGTTATATGGTCACGTGTTTTGTGCGAAGAGCCCCAAAACGGTCTTAAAAATGCGTGTAGTGACGTCTGACGTTTACATAGACTTTTCACTGAAAGTGGCCACTTTTTTGCCGAGAGTGGTGTGAGCGTAGCTTCACAGTTCCTCTGATTAGGCTGCTCAAAGTTATATTTGCTGCTGCATTGATCTAGGTTACACACTTCCTTTCAATAGCTGTTATGTTGTTGGTATTAGGGGGTGGCCACAGCAAATTTTTGATTCATACATTTACTTTGGCATTGGATTTCTGTTGGATGCCTTTTCTGACACGACCCTTCTACATTTACCTGGACTTAAAACTGAAAGCCCTGGGTTGGGCCCTTTGCGGTTGCATTGTTGATTTGTTGTGACATGTATCCAGACAATCCACTTCTTCAGACTCTTGTCTTTGGCTAACTGTTAAGTTATCTGTTAACAGCAAAAGTTGAAGATACAATAACAGTAATAATTGAAGCTGGAGACAGCATTGACTTAAAGAAAAACTTCATGGCTGAGACGTGTGAGGCTCATAAGCTACCATGTTAGATTTAACTGGCAGCGTCCACCACATGACACATTAGCCCCACTAACAATACTTTTTTTTGGGCTAATTTTTTTGTTTTTGGTTGTTCTTAAGGGAGGAAATGTGTGTCTCATTTGCTATAAAAAGTTCATGTTGTTAGTGTTAGCAAACACTTAAACTTGGTCTATATGACCTTTTTAAAAGAACTAATAAAACAGAATACCATTTAAGTGATGACGGAAAAATGATCTTTGGTTAAAAAACTGCAGAGATGTCACTTAAAATGCAATTGAGAAGAGTGGTTGCGTCACAGCAAGGTGCATTGGACTTGCTGTTTTTGCATGTTCTTCTGGTGCATGCTTGGCTTTATAGAAGCTGTGTACTCCTGCTTCTTCCCACACTCCAAAGAATGTCTGATCATCTTCGTGTGATTGGTGCGTTAAAACACCTTTAGGAGTGAGTGTAGTTGCTTGTTTCGGTGTGACTTTGCGATGGTACCATCTCTGCTTGATTAAAGCCGCAATTCAAAAAGGATGAAGAGAGTATTTAAAATGAACAAATGGATGTTTGTTATCACAATTACCTTTGTTATACTCTAACACTGGACCAAAATCATCACTGGTTGTAGTCGGATTTCTCAGATTTATAGAGGCTTGCACCGACATATTAAAATGTATGTACTTAAAGTATACAAATGAAGATTAGAAGATACTTCCTAATGTTTCTGTCTCACTTTTTAACACAGTTTGTGTTGGTCAAGAGGAATACAAAGCAGTGCCTCATGATCTGCCTCTGATTCTTTGTTTTCTGCATATTTTTATTCAGTCCTCAAAATTAAGAGTCAGTTGTGGCTTCAAATTATTTAAAAGGCAGAATAAGATCCACAGGATGTCTGTTTAATCACACCTGTTGCCATAACTGATGTCCTCACACACTTGGGGGACTGCTTTGTGCCATATCTCACCTGGTTTACACTTTTGCATCACTGACATTGAAGCCAATACTGCCCTCCAGCGGCGATGGTCTTAAAAGTTGGGAGAGACACCACAAAAAAGTGGTATCATTTTCTCAGCTTGGCTTTGTGAAACTGTTCTGTGAGGAAAATGTTTCATTTATTTTGCTGTTACGTGCTGGAGAAGCTCACAGTGATGTGGTGGAGCTGCTTCAGCTGAGAGTTTCACTGTGCATGCCCAGGTAATCTGCTGTAAAAAGTCAAGTAAAGTGAAGTGGTTTGCTTGAAAATATCCGATTTTTTCTTAAAACATTTCATACATTTTATAAATGGATCAGTTCGTGTTTGTGGTATGACAGAAAATGAAAATATTTATATTTTTATGTACTTCCCTTATTTCTCATCCATTGTTCTGATGAGGACGGATTTCCTTCACCGTTGTTGGTTCTCAGTTTGTTGACAAAATTTAATCAGCCAATCATATGACAGCAGTGCATTTCAGTTTGTCCAGAAGTTGTGCTAAAGTCCTGAATGGAATAAAGGAAACAGGTGATTTAAGACACTTAAGACACCGAAACGAGGAACCGAATGCAGCAAATATTTCGGTTCCGGTAGAGCCGCACAAGTTGTAATGGTTCCTACTTGCCCAACCCTACCAGTCTGTTAAATTTAGATTCCTTCATTGAACAGTTCATATGGTAGAAAGTGAGTTAAAACTGGCATCAAAAACTGAAAACATTCATCTGGATTTGTTATTGTTCTTATACCACCTAAAGTATCTTCAGTCAGCTTTCTTCATCATTCTGCAGACTCTGTGATATGACTTACATCAGTTCAAACATGCTGCTGAAACAGGATGTAATCAGTATACATTTTTGCATTTACCTATGTTTGTACTGTTTGTACTTTTAACTCAGTTACGCGTACCTAAACCTGTCAACCAGTTGTTAACAGCATTGTGCTGTTTTTCTGTGAACCATGTCCTGTCAGTTTTAACAGTGTTAAAGTGCTGTTAGCTTTGCTTTTCAGGCAACATTAAAGATGATTTCTGTTCTCCCTGAATGGTTTCAATGAGTTTCAATTTTTGTTAAAAATGTGGCAAGTTGAAAAGGCTTTTTTATCTGCCTTAAAAAAATATTGAGCAGACTTTCATTAGGAAGGTAGTTTCCAGCAGCTCAGCTCTTAATGTACAGGGGTCTGTTTATTTGAGCACAAGTCTTTGTGTTAAATCGTTTTTGAATTTATCATGGATTTAATGTTTGTTCCTAAAGAGTGCAAAACATTTGAGATAATAGTGACATTTTAGCATTTATGTAGTGAGTCAAAATGAAAAGCTTTTGCGGCCTGGTTTTTCCAGCAGCCACGTTTCAGCCTTTCAATAGTGCTTCTACATTATTGTATTATGGGGTACCTCTGCACACCAGTTTCTGGGAATAACATTTTTTTCAAGGGATACTTGACCAACCAACCAACCAATCAATCAATCAATCAATCAATCAATCAATCAATCAATCAATCAACCATTGCTTAATACAAGAGATTTCTCAAGCCATTTTCAAAATAAAAAGCTTAAATTTATGAATCAGAGTTCACAGCACTATTGAATTTAATTTACTTTTACACATTTTTCTTATTTGTCCCTAATTAATTTAACTGTTTATTTACAGAAGGTTTTCTTTATAACAACACATTTTTTTTAAAGATCCATATTTTTTCAGCACTGCCTTTGGATCCACAAATTTCACAAGAAATTTTTGTAACTAAATCTTTTTTTTGCAAGTTTGTTTCACCAAACAATGTGATTGCCACTTTGTGAACATTCTGAGACAAAAGCTGTGCAAACTTTTTGCTCATGTTCAAAATTCCATTAAAGCTCTGCTACTCACACGACGAAGCAGAGATTTCACAGATGTGATGCTTTGGTCACTCCGAGTTCAACAGATTCAGATTTTTTATTTGTCATGTGTGCACTTCATCTGAGATGCAGGACAAATGACATTACATCGATCTGACCATCGCAAAAAACAACGTCTAGACATCACAGTAACAGAAGAAGCGCGTAGGCAGGTCAAACGGTTGTGGACAGGCAGGTGCAAATTAAATAAAAACAATTAATACAATTGAGCAAGATATTTTGTGCAAAATTAGAAATCTGAGCTAAATGATACGAGTCACAACAATTTAAAACACAATTTTAAGATTGATTTTCTTTATTTATGTCCTCCATCATTAGAAAAAGGCCGCGAGAACATGTTAAACACACCAAAAACATAATTTTCATTGGGGTGGGTCTCGAAGACACAAATCCAACCATTGATTAGGCCCCGCAGTAAAGAATGACGGTGGTACTATTATGATAAGTAGAGACAGTTTCATTTGCAGGTTTAATTGTATTGAATTTGAGGATTTTTTCAGAAATACAAAACATATGATAACATCAGTGGTGCATTTAGGTAAATTGTGATGTTATGTAATCAATTTTACTGGTCAGTGCACGAATACCCGTATCCAAACTGGTTTTAATGCCTAACTGATTCGGCCAGAAGAGGGCGGAGTCACGAAGATACTTTGACAGGAAAGGTGGGCGGAGGTGAAAATTCCTACAGTCCTGAAAGCAGCAGGGCAGATGATGATGATGATGATGCCTTGCATCCATATGACCTGCTGCTAGCACACTTCGGGTTACAGGAATGAGTGTGTCGCGCGGCCGCACGGACATGTCGCTCGTGCGTTGAGAGAAGCGGAGCACGCGGCGGTGAGTGAAGCCCTCTCCAAACGCAGGACGGACCTCCGGACGGGAGAGAAGCGACATGACGACGCGCTCGGAGAGGGAAAAGGCGCAGAAACTCAACGAGCAGCATCAGACCATTCTTTCCAAACTGCTGAAGGAGGAAAACAACAAGTACTGCGCTGACTGCGAGGCTAAAGGTGAGCCCGACGGTGCGATATCCAGGTGACAAATGTAACGAGAAGGCGAGACGTGAACAGCTCAGCTAACAACCTGTCGTCAGGTGATGGACTTTCAGACAGAAGCGCACTTATTGGTTTTTAAGACTAAAATTCAAATTGAAACTGTTAAACGGGTCCATGCCTTTCTGTTGTCTTGTTAAGTTTAAATTGATATATTTTAATGAAGCGTGTGTCTAGCTAAAACAACACACCGGAAAACGTAGCAAGATTTTTCAAAATAAAATCCCCAATAGCGTCATAGTGGATCTCAGAGAAATCTTAGTAGGTATTTATTAGAATTCAGGGGGAAAATTGTTTAAAAAGATTCCTTGAAAACTTGGATAAAAGACATATATTTCAGAATGCATCAATACTCAACACTTTGAGTGCCACAACTCTTTGTTTGTGGCACTTCTTTGTTATTTATTGTGGCTCAGAAGTGCAAACCACTTGACGCCAAAACATTTTAAAGATTCATTCATTTTCCAATCCGCATTATCCCTTTTGGGGTCACGGGGTTGCCGGAGCCTAACCCGGCTACTCAGGGTACACCCCTGGACTGGTCGCCAGTTTGTCGCAGGGGCCACAATCACACACCCATACACACTCACATCCACACCTACGGACAATTTAGAGTAACCAATCAACCTGTGAAGCATGTTTTTGGACGGTGGGAGGAAGCCGGAGTACCCGGAGAAAACCCACGCATGCACGGGGAGAACATGCAAACTCCACACAGAAAGGTCCCCCAGCCAGGACTTGAACCGGGAACCTTGTTGCTGTGAGGCAGGAGCGCTAACCACTGTGCCACCGTGCAGCCCTCATTTTAAAGATCTTAATGACAATTTAAAAAAGTAAAAAAAAAACATTTCACAAAAAAAGTAATTTTCACTAAACAAAATGTTATGTTAAAAAAAATTCTAAAAACACAGAGAAACCTGAAAAGGCAGGTATTATGGGTATATTGTAGGATGATATCCAGTATAAATTAATGTCAAATAACTTTCAGTTGAAATGATGGACAAACGTCATCATCCAATCAGTGATGTCCCAAAGTTCCTATCTTTTCCTTTTTTTAATTTTTGTTTTAATTACTTAACAGCTTATTTTGATTTCTAAAACATTTGTTTTACGATTCTTTTTTTTGTTTGTTTTTACATAAACCGGAATTGGTGCTGAATTCCCTTACATAGTTAAATGAAGTTGTAAAAAAAAGGTTTACTTAACTGTTGTACATTTTAGTAACTACAATACTTTATTCGCATTTTTTCCCCTTTTAAGTTCAATAATTTGCCTCTGTGTGTGTAAGGTGCAACAAAGTGGTTCTTAGAGGGGTGTGTGTGTGTGTGTGTATGTGTTTTGTGTGTGTGTGTGTGTGTGTGTGTGACCCTGCTCTTATTTTGAAGTGTTGTAGTTCCGGTCGTGAATTGTGCTTGAGGCGGTTCTGTAGTATCGGTATCATGTCCTTGACTGGTTTATTTATGAGTGGAAACCGTTGGTGTTTGGTATAGACAGCGCCGAATTTGATATGAGAACATTTTCCCAAAGATGGTCGAAAGTTTTTGCTTCGCTTTATTTCTACAGTTTTTATATTGAAGTCTGTAACAGTTCTTTCAGCAGTTCTTAAAAAAGTCCAATTAGTTATTAAACCTCACTGTTTCAAATAGTTTAAAAAGTTTTTTTTGCAAAACTTTATTTTTTTAAACCACATACATCAAAATCTTGTGCCACAAATGTTCTATATTCAGTCTATTTAATAATTTATAGTTTGATTGGAAAGCAACTAACTACGGAAAAAAAGTCAATATAAAAGTGGTTAGGTTGAAGAAAAATGTTAAAAATGCAAAAGAAAAATGTAAAGAATATGGAAACAAGGCAGTGCTTTTGTTAACCATTTCTGTAAACAGTGTATTTGGATATAAATATTTCATAGTGCATAACACTAATCGCTGTAATTTAAGGGGTGTAAATCATTGTATCTTTATTTATAGCTAACCATTTATTACAATTAGTTTTTGTACAAATAATAATGGAACTTTAACAAGCACAAAATGACTTGTTTGGAAAACTGTATGTACCCCAATAATACAATTAAAGTTTTATAGTTTTTCAATAATTGATGGATGTGTAGCAAAACGGTATGAAAGCAAAATCAGGTCCAGACTGGAATTAAATGTCTGAAATTTTCTATAAATTTAAATTGGATGTTTTACTGGAATTAGGTATTATAACATACTTTCTCAGTTTTTTTTCTTATTTTTTTATTTTTGGGTTTTGTGAAGAGATAAAGTTAGGGCATGCTCAAACAGTGAATTTAAAAACTCCTTCCTTTCCCCCCACCCCCCACCCAACCCACTTTGAGCTCTTCCAGGGTCACTAGAGCCTAAATTAAGAAGCTGTTTTAAGGGTGTACTCAGACTGGTAAAATCTTTTGGTTCAGACCAAGTCTTCTTAATTTTGTCCGTATTGGGACCTGAACGTTGCGTTTAGTCTGTATTCAGACTGCCGTCAAATGGACTTTACTGTCTTGAACTAAAGCTTGTAAACAAAACCATGTGACTAAAGATCTCTTCACTTATTGGTCAGGAAGTATGATGACGGGGCAAAGAAACAAGGGAAGGAAATTACGGAAGTCCTGCGCTTTGCAGTCCTAGTTGGGAAATTTCACTGGTTTAAACTGTATATTTTGTTGACCAATTTTAAATGTTTGTATCAATGTCAGGTATAATTTACTGCTTTGGTACAGCGGAAGCATGCTCCAAGGTGATTACTGGCATGACTACGGGTATGAAGGTATGCTGATAAGTGTTTATGACATTTAGATTGTCAGTAAAACAGTGAGAAGCAATGCTTTTCCCATTAAAAGTCGTTTTACTGAGCCTGCCTTCATTTGACCACATTTTAATGAGTTGCTGTGTCTCATCGTTGAAGTGTTATGGCATTGTTTTTAACAGAATTCTGTTAAGGAACTATAAGACGGCTTTTGAGATGATGTCACAGAAGCGGCTGGCACACATGCTGTGTAACGAGACACAGAAAAGCACATGAGAAGTGATTTTTAACCGCAGTTAAAGCTGAGTCCAAAAGGATGCTGAGGTTTGAGCTACCTGGAAAGAAGACTAGAGGAAGGCCAATAATGAGGATGATTGGAGTGAAAAAGGAGGATACAGATGTGGGATTAAATGGAAGCAGATGATATGGTGTTGCGATCCCTAGAGGGAGCAGAAAAGGAAGATTGAGTTGACTGTTTGTTAACAGGCCTCTGTGTTATTTGTCAGAACCATGTTCTCGTTGTGTTCCCGGGTGTACTGTGTTTCTGGGCGTGGCGGCAAAGCTCCATGGCTATTGCAGTGAGTGACTCACCTTACCCCTCCAGCTGTAATTACAGCCGTACTCCTGTCTGCTGTCGGCACACTGCCGCACATCTACATCTGAGTGTATGTGTAGGAGAAGGAGGTCCTCCCTGATTACTGCTGGTTTTGCTGCCACCGTCAGCAGCTTCAGATGCTTCTTGACGTCTCACACGCCTGCTGCCCAGCTGGATGTCGGTTTGATGACTCAGGGACTTGGGACGGGGGTTGCTATGAGTCAGCACAGAACAACTCAGCACATCATGGTTATATGCTCTGGATGTTAGCTATGTAGATTCACCAGTCCCTCCAGAAATTCACGATCGCAACATTTTTGTAGCCCATTTCTGTGGTGTGTTTTAGTTCTTTAAAGAAATAGCCAAAATGCAGAATTCCGCCTCGAGGGGTGCAAAGGAAAAACAAGGCCTGCATGCATAGCTTTGCAAGCCCGTGCCACATCTGGGTAAGATGCAGTTTGGTTCCCGAGTCTCACTGCTGTTAAGTAGCTAAAAAGATGAACAGGTGTGACACCATAATTACCAAAATGTCGTCAAAAAGAAGAAAGGCTGACGTGGCGTAATTTTTCCAGGAAAAATTGACATGGTATGTTAAAATCAATACTTAAAATATTTTGGTTATTGTAAGCATGGAAGACCATAAGTTCATATTGGGTTTACAGTTCTATTTATGTTAAATGAAAGCACAATGTTGTATATTGTATGGTGCAATATTTTCCTAATTCCCATGTCACAATTAAAATAGTTGGAATATGAGAATGTAAAGTTTATTTCATAATTAAATTTTTTGAGGTGCTTTAAAAATAATTACACAAAAAACATTGCAACGTTTGTTGCAACCTTTAACAAAACCAGGCGTTTTAGCCACAACAATCATAAATAACTGCCGTGAAATCCTGGAGGGTCTGATTCACCAATGGAATGTAGCCTCAAACTCACATTAGGTTGCATGTGGTGCCACACACACTTGTGTTAAACCTGTGCAAATGTCATTTGAAATATGTTTGTCTCAAATGCCACCTTAAATCCCCATTACCGATCATCTTTTGATGTGTTGTAAAAGCATTCCCAATAGTTAGGGCGATTTTAGCCAAAAGAAAAGACCTGTTGTTTTCTAGGACATAGTTTCTGCAGAACTACAGGAGTTCATTAGAAATATACATTTGAATTGTGGGCGGGATTGTTGGCCCGGCGCAACTCTGCCCCATTTCCCCTTCCCCAAACAGAGTTTGGATCAGGGAACTTGTGGCCCGCCAAGTGTATTTTCTACATCACAAATAAGCTCTTTTTCAAACGTTTTTCCATTTGCTATGCTCCTTCACAATGATTTGAGTAAAGAAATAATCAGAAATGCAATTTTGAGCTTAGTTTTTTCAATTTATGTCCCACATCATTAGATAAATGCCACAAGAGCATGTTAAAAACACAAAATAAACAAAAACAACACATAGAAGGCTGCACGGTGGCGCAGTGGTTAGCGCTCCTGCCTCACAGCAAGAAGGTTCCCGGTTCAAGTCCTGGCTGGGGGACCTTTCTGTGTGGAGTTTGCATGTTCTCCCCGTGCATGCGTGGGTTTTCTCCGGGTACTCCGGCTTCCTCCCACCGTCTAAAAACATGCTTCATAGGTTGATTGGTTACTCTAAATTGGCCCTAGGTGTGGATGTGAGTGTGCATGGGTGTGTGATTGTGGCCCCTGCGACAGACTAGCGACCAGTCCAGGGGTGTACCCTGCCTTCGCCCATGAGTAGCCGGGTTAGGCTCCGGCAACCCCGTGACCCCGAAAGGGATAAAGCGGATTGGAAAATGAATGAATGAATGAACACATAGAAATGCACCAATTCCAGTTTTCATGGTAAATGACAGGTTTCTGGATTGTGTGATCTACTGATGTCAATGTTATGAAAACTGGTCAATGTTTTTAGAACAAGTGAACAGCCCGATGTGATACAACAGTAAGCTTGGAACTGCCAAAACGGGGGAAAAAAAATCCAAAACTATGTACATGTCATTATTACACAATCCCCAAGAAAAAAGAAATAGCCAAAATGGAATAAAAACAGTTGAGGTTTAGCAAGCTGTAAAAGTCATTTTTCATATAAAAGGCTTTTCTAGGGGATTTACAACCTTCTCTGCCTGCTGTAAAGTTATCAAAGATCAATAATAAAAAAACATTGTTTTCGTAAACACAGCATTTTAAAACTTTGCTGCTATGCTTGCCAAGCTAGCCCACAGGTGGCTGGCTGCCCGGCAGACGTAGAGCCGCCGGGCACCCCAGCTCCATGGGCTTGTGATTTTTTAAATTTTCATCTAGACAATAATAAAAAAGATCCCCCAGTTTCCCCCCCTCAGGTCATTGCTCAAACTGGGCCACAGACAGATGGAAGTACCGTTTAGGGGAGTGCAGCGCATCGTATTGGGAGAGATTCTGAAGGATCTGGTGAACCCAGACACGGCGAAGTGCTCGGCAGAGCGTCTGTAGGGCTCTCCGACATATAAATACAAGCTACTCACTTAACATCATCCATGTTTTCCATGATGTGGTCAACAAATGAAGTTTGTCGACAGTTGCTCCGCGGCCAGGACGTCAAAGCGTTGAGCAGTAAATTTGACGTGCGTCAAAGGAGAGGTGTCAGAAGGGAATTTGATGCTTCAGCTGCGTGCTGTGTTAATGCAACATAAGACAGCACTGATGCATATAAACGGGTAACAAAAAAAACAGATTACATGTTTAAATCAGAAATATCCAATTTAGGAGGAGGATTGGCAATTACAGATTCCTGGCCGATCACTGCATCTTTATCAGAAACACTTAAAAATAGTTTAGAGTCTTGCAACATCTCTGAAATTAATCTTTGGATAAGTTTTTATCTTTCAGAATTCCTGATTTATCCAAGTCAGGTGAGAGAATTGCAAATCCCTGGAAAGATTCCAATATTTGTTTTGAATCTCTCTCACAAATATGATCACGAGTTTGTCACCAATCGTCAGAAATGAAATTTGTTTGCCAACATTTCCAACCTTGAACATGTACAGTAAGGCCCGCAAGTTTTTTCTTTTAAAGGAAAAGTTGTATTTTTTCCTGTTTTTTGTAGATATGGTAGCATATTAATCTTGATTCAAACCTTCAAAGCAGATCTATAGAAAAAAACACAGTAAAAAGGAACATAAATATAAGTAATCGGGAAAAAAATCTGATTTAAAAAAAATCAGAAAATAACAATGGAGTAATAATTTAACATTAAATCAATATCGCTTAATATTAGTAAAACCGCACTGTAAAACGTGAGCTGCAGCATCAATATTCCTACATCTCCTGTGTTCCCATTATGGACCAGCAGAGGGCAGCATCGTTCTTCAGTATTTGTTCAGTCTTTCTGTGCTCTTCTTGGCACAGATTGGAGACGCACACTTTTTGTCCATGACACGATCTGCTGTGGTTTTAATTTTTTAGAAAGAGAAAAATTGCTATTGGGATGCTGTAGCCTCATTTAAATATCACAAAATGCACACATTGATTTATCTAAAATTAAACTTGAGTCAGAAATATTTACATGCATTTACATACATTTTAACACGTTCTTGTGGAAGTTTTTTGATGATGGAGGACATAATAAAGAAATTTTAGCTTAAAATTGCATTTCTTAAGATTTCTTTATTCAAATAAATGTAAATTAGGAGCAGACGACAAAATGCCCTTGAAAAAGAGCTTATTTGTCACATAAAAATGGGGGAAGGAAGAGAGGGTAGACTTGCTGCGCACCAACACTCCCGCCCACAAGTCAGAGGTGGATTTTTAACAAGCTACTGCCGCTTTGCAGAAACTATGTCCTAGAAGATGACAGTTTCGTTTTTGGCATCATAACATCAAAACATCATAATCACAACTTGGAACATTTTTACAATATATCAAAAGATAATTGGAGTGGAACTTTAATCAAAAACTTTAAATTAACTTGCAGGACTTTTTTTCATGTCAGAAACAAAACATGAATGTTGATTTCAGTTGCAGTGCAAACAGATGGAAAAGAGCAAAGGACATCATACCTGTCACTAAACAGTAGGGGGCAGTAAAGCAGCACCTCAGCCTCCTTTACAGGAGGCACATTCAAGGTCAAAATGAACCTTCCTAGAGCATCCTGCTCATCGGTAACAAAGAGTGGAGGGTGTGGGGGCATGAAGTGCTACAGACCTAAATAGGCTTGTGTGTGGTGATGTGAAGTGGCACGACGGGTTTCAGCTCAGAAAATGAAGGTTTGAGGGCTTTTAGGTGTGACTGAATTGGTCGTCCTGCTTGAAAGCGTCCTCTTCTCCTGCCTCTTTCAGTGTTTTTGAGCTCTCCCTCCTGCTTCAACATTTCCCTGCATGTTCATCTGTTTACCCTGCAGTAATCCGGTGTACTGTGGTGGGAACTTTCATTTCTCACACTCTCAACCCAGACTTATGAAATCACAGTCCTGACATTATTAATTGTATTAAAATGAAAGAATCCAATAGTGCTTTATTGTTAGAGAAAGGTTATTTTTCTGTCAACTATGGGTTTTTTTGAAAATCCATGTTCTGCAAACTTGTATATTTTCAAACTTTAAAATGAAACTAAAGCATTTAGTTTTCAGTCTCTTTATACCTTTCTTTTGGAAAAGTAGATGTTTCTGCAACTTTTTGTGAACCAGTCTAGGCCCGGATGCCACTGCCAGTCTTTTGATCTGATCCAATTCAGAATCACATTTAATTACAATTTAATCAGATTTTATTCAATTTAAAAGAAATTGATTAAGTAATGCAAAACTCCTCAATCATTTTGTGATCGTATTTTTTTGATCTATGAACAATAAAATGATCAGTGATAATATTCTTCTAAAATTTAAAATTACCTTTTAGAGAAATAGAAATTTAGGGATGCTGGGTTAGTGCTGTTGCCTCACAGCAAAAAGGTCCTGGTTCAAATCCCAGCTGGGACCTTATGTGTGGAGTTTGCATGTTCTCCTTGTGCATGTGTGGGTTTTCTGTAGGCACTTTGCTGTCTTCCCACTGTCTAAAAACATGGGATCCAGTGGGTTTGGAAAATGGATCGAGTACGAAACCGAATTTTCTCTGTATGATAAACTTGAAGCTAAATGAACTGTTAGTTTTTAAATATGCATTTGATTCTTTATTGACTTCTTGGGTTGTTGAAGATGTTTCAAGGTTGGGGTTAGGCTGTGGAATTTTTAAATGTAAATGCTGCTTTAAAATGAGAGTAATTGATGCAATGGATTTTCAGGTGCACGCTAAAAAGGAAGCAAAACAAACCAGAAAGCAACTAGAAATACAATTAACATCATGTAGGATTTCCCTTCGTATTAATAAAGCAAAAATAAAAACTAAAAAAAATCACAACTGTGTAATATTACACATCTAAGCTTTTTGTCTCTGAGGTTTACAACACAAACTCTGTCATTATGTGATTCCAGAAAAGATAAGTGATAAAATTTAAATACCACGTCATCTGGATAACTCATGAGTAGAAGGAACTTTATGCAGGTTATCCTCTGTCCTTTTTGTCAATTTTTAAAATATAAAATACCCAATGGGACAGATTATGTTCTTCTCTGGGGCGTGGAAGGATGAGTTATTGGAAATCATAGTTTTGCCCCAAATTCCTATATTTAGTTTTCAATTTTGCCAAATTTTTGGACATGTCTTCTTTAAACTAGATAGCCACCCATCAAATTTCATTTTGAAAAGGAAACAACTACATTGACATACAATTACTGGACTGCTAATATTAGAATCTGCATGTATTGATTTAAAAATGACAACAAAGCTCCTGCTGAGTGTTTCTGGAAAAGGTCTGTGCTCCCCCCTTTCTGCCCTACTTTGATCTCTGTTCAATCAATCAACTTTATTTATACAGCCCCTTTCGAGCAAACGTTCACAACACAAAGTGTTTCACATGTTCCACACGCAAAAAAATGTAATAAAAATACATGCATAGTTTAAGAATAGAATACAAAAAAACCTTAAAAATAAAAGAGAAGTAAATGTAATGATTTAAAATACTGTCATCTATTTATTAAAAGTAAAATCACCATAAAGAACATAAACACTGATGATTAAAAAATACATAAAACACTGAAAACAGAAAACACTGGCTATTAAATAGTAGTTAAAAGATGCAAAGATGTAAGATTGATAACTAAAACTGGAATGTAAATTGTATGTTAAAATGGTATAAACTTACCAGTTATTAAAGCCCAAAGTGTTACACGCAGTTACACACTGCCATTCAAAGCATCAACCTGTAAACACCAGGAGGAATGTGGGGTTCAGATTCTTGCCCAAAGACACCTTGACACATTTGTGGGCAAGGTGTTTGTCTTCTGTTTGTCTGAGAAAGGTTTATAACATGTAGAGAGAGGTTTTACAACATTTGTTATCCCACTTCATGAAGTTCACCTTCTGCGGGTTATTTTATTTAATGAAACTCTTGTGATAAACGAGGGAACAATGCATGACTTTATTGTTGGTATGAAATCTGACTTTTTAGCATGATCATTAATGGGGAATTGTTCCAGTGGTCTTTGACGAAGCTGAAACACTTACTTACTTGCTAGATTACGTTTCATGGGTACCAATGGGTCAGGGGTTGGGTACAACATTCACAACACAGGCTCTAGCGGTTGTTTTTAGCTTTACTTTACCTCACACTTATCATAACTGATTTTCTGAAAATCCAGAAAAAAGTGGTCTTTAATTAGGAGAAAAAAGATACAATATAAAAAAAGAAGAAAACAAAGGAAAAAACTACAAAAAGCTTCTGCCACATATTCTTGTGCTTGTGTATTTTCTCTTAGTTTCCACACCTGACCAAAAACTCTTATTAAGTTATTGATGTGTTGAAATCATTTTATTCTTTACCTTTTTCTTCTACCTAGAATGTTTTTGTCATGATTTGTCTCACTGTGATTTCTACATTTGGTTTTACTTCCTCATCTTTTTACCTCAGAGTTTTCTGCTCCTAAGTCTGGCATCTCAAATTCTGCTTTTGACTCTTTAATCCTCACTAGAACATCTCAGCCTACTACCATATACTAGCTCCTTGATCAATCTCAGGCTGTTGTTTATTCTGTTGAGCCTTGACCTGGTTTTTGTCCCATGTGAGTCTTCAGCTTCCTCCCAAATTTGAACAAACTAATCTTGACTGAACTGGAATACATTGAAATATTAAGTCAAGACTCTTTCTGGGCTGCACAGTGGTGTGGTGGTTAGCACCATATCTCACCACGAGAAGACCCTGATCTTTGTGTGGAATTGTCATGTTGGGTTTTCTCCAGTAACTCCTATAAGTGTTTCAAATGCAGCAGTTAATTATTTATCAAAATCTCATTGATAATCACTTGTTCTTTATCCTAATGACACATTTCATGTTTTGATAATCAGGCATTCATCTTTACATGTTTATATGTGCTTTTCATGCGACACGTGAAAATCACATGTGAATGCTCATAGTTATGACTCAATAATACTGTATTTTAAGGACTAAACCCGTTAAAAAATCCAGAACAGCAATTTCTTCTAGAAAAGAGTAATGCAATACTTGGAGAAATTAGCTTTTTAATTTAGCTTTATATTACCCCAAAGCGCACTTACTGGTCACAAATGTGTTTTTAGAAAAGATCATCTGAGGACAGACCAAAGTAAAGTCCAACAGATACTGATACATTTCCAGCAAAGCCCAGATTACGATTGTTGAGCTGCTTGATTTAGGCTTAAATCATCCATGATTCCTCTTTAGGGCATCTGTCGCATTAGTGCCACTGCATTAGCACACTGATGCTTTTAACTGAGACCAAAAATCCATTGCCTTGTATGCTGAATGGAGCCTGGACTTATAGAAGCTGAGCCTTTGCTCTTTTTTTCTCTCTTTTTAAAGCCTCTTTAAATCCCCCAGGTGTCTGATATTGACAGATAGTGGGATTTGAGTTTTTGATGGGTTATAGCATACATAACACTGATGGGCTGTAGCCGCCAACCATTAAAACAGTTTTACTCATATTTTGTACCATCTTTGATCTCTCTGAGGGGAGACTTATCTAGTTTATTTTGTGCTCCTTTTACACTAAAATGAACAGAAGGACACAAAACGCTGAGTGTCAAATGTTATGCTTATTAGCTCAGTAAACACAGTTTTTACTTGCAAGATTAAGAAACATTTTTTGCTGTTTTTATAAAGCAAATCTTGGCTGACCTTGTTATAATGTAGGAAATAGTTACTTAAAGCACATTCATCATGCACAGTAGTAATTCATAGTCTTTGGAACAATATTAAAACCACAAAAACTTCCAAATAGGAAAATAAAAAAAAGCATAAAAGTCAACATAAAAATAAAGAGGGAAGGTGGTCCAGTTTTTTAAACAAACACCAAAAGCAACAACATTTAAAATGAGGGTTTTAAAGTTCATTAAGCTTTGGCCCATTTGGGGCATAGCTTGTTTCATTGTTGCACAGCACACCTAGCAGCTAAACCCAGATTCACTTGAGGTTCTACCAATTCTGCTTGCTTTGACTATGAGGGGTCTGACAGGTAATTAGGCTTTTTGCAATTTTTTAAAGGGCCAAGATCATGCAAAATCAACTTTTTGAGCTTTGAAATGTTAATTTCTCACAAAACAACCCCAAAACAGTAGTTTTCTCCATTCGTGCATCTCTGAGCATTCCTCCAAAAACCTGCGCTCTGAGCACCAGCCCCTCCCAATCCACAAAAACAAGCGGGTCCTCACATTGTGATGTAGATGAGTCAGGAACCATCTTAAGGGTCGTCATAAAATTGGAACATGCAATTTTTTTTTGTGCTTGTGATAAGTGCATCATTAAGGATGAATAAGGAATGAAGTGAAAAGCCTGTTTCCACTGAGCGGTATGGCACGGTCCAGTTTAAAACGGTCCAGGCAATTCAAATGAGCGTTTCCACTGAAAGTTGGACCGCCATGGCGTATGCGGGTTGTAGTCCAATTGCGTAGATCTCATAGATAGAGGCTCATCGATCGGTTTACAATCTTAACATTTTGTGAGGACCACCTGCGTAACCTGTACATTTTCGCTCTTTTTTGCCCGCAGACGGCCCATATTGATCTGTAAGGGTAGTTGTTGTGTCTAAGACATAAGATCTGATCCAACTTTGGTTTGTGCCTGATAGTTTCACCCACCTTTCCAGCCTGTCAAAGATTTACCGAACATTGTTCAAAAACAGATATTCACATTTAACATCAAAGTTGAAACCTAAAATGTTGAATACTTTTTATTTGCTCGACCATCTAAGTGAAAAGGGACTTTGGAATTTTGTTATTAGATAAATCCAGGAAAAGTCTGAAGTGAACTTTTCTCCAAATTTCAGTAGATAGAAAAGACCCTTGTGATTTGTCATCAGAACTCTGTTAAGACATAAACAGAAAACTAAACAATAAGAGTTGACTGAAGTTACAGAGAAGTTGGTTTTGCAGCCAGCAAATATTAGCATATATGTACATATTTGCAAATATTTACAGTTGAAACGGTTACCAGGTAGTGGCTTTAGATATGAATAAAGGTGTGATACAAGTGACAGCAAAAGTAAACATAATTTTTATGTATACCTTTTTATTTGGCAAAATGGGAGAAAAACCAAAGCAGAGACAACAACAAGCTGCTTGAACTTAATCTTCTCCAACACTTAAAAACAAGTTAGAATTGTTTTGTCAACACTTTTTTAATGGCTTTCCCACACTTGTCCTTATTACTACTACAAAAACCTTCAAGTCCGCTTTTAATAAAACCCGCCAGGATTATTCTTAAAAGAATAATTTCACGCTACACTCTGATATTTCCTTTGGTGGAAAATGACTGAACAAAATTAGTTTGATTGTGCTGAACTACTGTTTAAACACAAATAGCTTTTCAGGTGGACCTGAGTCTGGCTTCAGATAACATCACAGCTCTGATAAAAGTCTTAAACGATGCTGAAAAACCGCCTCAGGACAAACAACAGTTCTCCTGCTGCGTGATCTGATGCAGCCCTTAATGCGGCAAACCATCAAATCCTTCTGGACAGACCAGAGGAATGCTGGTACAAACCATTCATGAAAGACTGAGGCTTTGTAGTTCTCAGCGGTGACCACGATTCAGAGCTGTTCATCATGGCGGGTAGTGTTCCCAGCATTTGATTTTCTTGTTATTGAAGGTTCATCTGCTGCCTCAGGCCCATTCGAACACAACATTCACATTTATTTAACCAAATGACTTCAGTCTGTGAGACTGACTCACAGAAAAACTACACATTTTAACTAAAGAAAAACAGGAAAGTTAAGTTTAATGGACCAAGTGGACTTCAAAATTTGAGACAAAACTAATCAGTAAAACGTTTTAAATCTATCACCTTGTTCTTCTTAGAAAATGAGAACTTTGTGAATAATGGTGATCTATGAAAACTGTTACTAACAAGAGACAAAAAGCAAAAGTAATTCCCGCCTCGACGAGTCCATAAAACTTTTGATTTCTCGGCTTGTTTTAGCTCAACTCTTGTTTTGATTTGTGTCATGTTTGGGCAACACTAGTTAATTGTAATTATGACTAAATATTATTTATTAGTTCATATTCTCTTGCAATTTAGTGTCTAACTTGATGAGCTTTCCCAGCACAATCAGACTTGACCCACAATGGCTAAAGAAAAACTGAAAAACAATGTGTTTTAGAAAGCTTCAGAAGTTTACAGGTTTTTGACTTCAACTTCCCTTTTTCCCTCACATATTTATTTTTTTGTAGAAATACTTCTCGTTTTTTGATAAACCTCTAATGGATTGTAAATGTTGGAGACTAAATCATTTTAAAAGGATCCAATAAATTGAAAAAATGTTATGAGTGGTGATCCCATTTATTTCAATTATAGTTTTTTGAAAGACAAAGTGTTTTAGTGGAGATGATGACTTGTTTTATCTTTTTATGAAACGGAGATCCAAAAACCTTGTTCTGTTCTGTAACTTCACTGAATCATTGTAAATGAGCATGGCGTTTCATTAAAAACTAAAAATATTTCTCTTGCTTCTCATTATCTTTAAGGTCCTCGGTGGGCATCATGGAACCTGGGCGTGTTCATGTGTATCCGCTGCGCCGGGATCCACCGGAACCTTGGAGTTCACATCTCCAGAGTCAAATCTGTCAATCTGGATCAGTGGACACCGGAGCAGATCCAGGTATGATGCTCAGATACATCAGGTACAGACTTGTATTTTGGGTCGGTGGTGCAGTTTTGCATAATGCATTCTTAGCAACCTCCAGAAAATCTTGTCTGTCTATGGGGATTCCAATTATTTACATTCAAAAATAAATCTTTGTTGCACATGATCCTTCTCAACCCAAGGATTCTTCAGGTTTTTGGCCCATGGAGGGTCGTGCGTCTTGCATTTCCCTTGAGGCATCATCACCCCCATAAAGGATGTCATACAACGTACAATTTTTGTGCATGTGTGGTAACTTAATTAATGGAACGTTCATAAAAACAGTAGTTTTAGAATACAATAACAGACGTGAATCCACTTTGAATGAAACTCTATCAGCAGTATCTAACAATACAGAGCCGGAAAGGGGCTGAAAAAGCCCCCCCACCCCCATGAGAGCCTAAAACATAATGTTTTAGACTGTTTTTATTATTATTTCATATAAAAATGATTACCTAGAGGCAGAATTAGGACAACAGTACATTTTCTGTCTCCTGTCCACTCATAAATCTGTTCTTGTTCTCAGCATGTTTGAATTTAAGTTTAGAGTTAGATGACATTAAAGATGTGTTAAGACTATTAATAAATTATTTTTATGCAATTTTATTTTGTTAAAAAAACATTTCCTTTCTCTCTATATGTCAACGGTTCAGACTAAAGGTGACTGACACCCCTCCTCATAGGGGTCACAGGGGCACTTTTCTAGCTGTGCTAAAGAGAAGAAACAACACATTTGTGATAGAAAATAAAACCCTTCATAACCTGTCTAAAAAGGCCAAAAGCAGAAAGCAAAGGTGGATTAGAAATCAGAGTCACTTAAAACAATTGTTTTTATTTTGTTTTTGTTATGTTGTGACTTCCTTTCTCTGGGTTCAACATAAAATCATTTTTTTTGTTTTTTTTTTCTTTCTCAAATAATTCCTAGAGTTTTTCTATGTAAATTAATATAAAAATTTGTCTGGTAAAAATGCGCCTGACTGGTAGATTTTTTTATCTACCGGCTAACCTGGCTAGTGAGAAAAAATTAAATGTTGACCAGTGGTGTTGTGACAAACTTGGAGCTTCAAACCACATGCAGTTAAAATCTGTTTGAAGGTCATTGTCATTTAAAAAAAAGTAAAAGAAGGGAGAAAATTTTTTTTAATTAAAATTAAAATCAAAAATCGAATTTGGTGTAAAAAAATCAGAGATTTTATTTTTTGACCATATTGGCCAGATCTAATCAAACATGAAAAACACAAGAAATCGCCCACATCAACATGTACTAGAACAACAGTGTGTCAAAAAGTAGAAAAACCTGGAAAACCCATTTCCATGTGTGTCTGATCGAGTCAGTATTCAGAGTCAGCGTTTACCAGACAGTGCAGCTTTACTGGTGTGCCTGTTCCTGCTCATCAAGATGTGTAAACATGGATGTGGCTGGAATGTTGTGAGGCATAACTATAATTAGCTTCTGTGTAGCTGGGCTTTGTGTGTCACTTGCATGCCACATTGATTGCGTTCCATACACTAAGTTATGTGTGAGCATCTCTCAAACTCGCACCTGCATCGGAATAATTTATGCCGCCATCCAGCTGTTAATAAATGCGGCTGCTCGATGAGTGTGTGCTGCAGTGGAATGGTGTGAACGTGTGTGTCTTTACCCGACAGTGGTCATCCATCAGCGGCGTGTGAGCAGAAGGAGGTTCAGTCTGAATCTTAATCACTGTTTTCAATGACTAATTCATTCTGGATGGCTGATTATTCCACATCCATCTCCTCTACTTCTTCTGTCATCCCCCTATCCATCACCCTCCTCTTAATTTAATTTTGACACATATAGCGAGTGTGCCTCAGACTTGAGCAGTGTACAAAGTTATTTGCAAGTTGTATGCAAAGCACAATCCCGCTGTTTATTAAGTGCTTTTATTAAAATATATTTAACAAATATCTTCTTAATAATCATAATTCTTCTATAATAATTCTTTGTAGTATTTCTTTTAATATTTTGTGTTAGACAAATATTTAAATAAAAAATAACTCCTGAAAATTGTGATTTTGTTTATTTTATTTCTTGTAGCTTAACTTTTTTTCCCCATGCCTTATCTTTCTGCAGAGTATGGTGGATATGGGCAACACCAGAGCCAAATATCTCTATGAGGCCCACCTTCCAGAGAACTTCAGACGACCTCAGTCTGATCAGTATCCTTCTCTTGCTGTTCATTTGTTTTTTATTGATGAACTGAACCAACAAAGGTGAAGTAGAACTTAAACTCTGACATCTGAACTTATTAATCAAAGACCGAGGTTTGATTTTTGCCCTGTGTTTTCAATTTGTTTCAACGCCAAAAACTATTAATTTGTCTAAATTCACATTATTGTTTAAAATATCACATTTTTTTCATGAAATTTTTCTGGGGTGAAAGTTATTCAAGTTATAAACTGACCAATCAGAGGCCTCAATAAAAGTACATGATCTCATGTTGAATGTTTTATTGACAGATTCTCCTGAGCCTGCTTTTAGGTGGTAGGAGTCTGGCTCCTACAAGCTCTGTCCTGATTGGCGAGAGTGGTTTTCCGTCCCTTAACCTAGACTGACTTGGATCAATCACTGCTCACTGATGTCATCTGGCTCCAACGTGGCGGCATCCAAACTGCAAAAAAATTGCAACTCAATTGACTTATTTTTCTTGGAGCCAGTAGTAAGCCATTTTCTGTTTGTGACAACGCTCACTCGGTCCAGTTCTCCTATACAGTCAATGCTTAAGCCAGTTTTTTTCTTTGCTACTCTTTGAAGAGTCTCTGTTATTTGACACTGACCATGTCTACGTTCAGCTCGGCTTTACACCAAAGGAAGCAAACATTCCAAGCTAACAAACTCAAGTTGGGACAAAAAAAACCAAAATGAAAGTGCAGAGTCACTGGCTCTTGGCTGATGCTGCAAAGTTATTTTTCCTACGAATATGTCCACAATGACAGTACAAATTTACAAACACTGTAATTCCTCCTCTTCTATTTTTATCATAGTCTCTAACCTTTCTGTACTTTCAAAAAGAAAATTTGGGTAGAAAAACTTTGGAGTCTGGATCATTTCGTCAATGATTGTGTTTTAGTAAAAAGTTTTGCTGGATTCCTGTTGGTGTAAAAGCTCCAGCTTCATTCTAGGAAGAAAGTGCTCAAACCTTCTTATCCTTTCCCTTACTTTTGGTCTTACTCTTTAACATTTATGGCTCTACTAGCCTGGCAGATATTTCATATTGTTTAACAAAAATGTAAAATACAAAAACAGCAACATCTGGATTGTCACACAGAAATGCATGCACACACACAGTAGTTATGAAAGTTGTTGCAACACAGCAACTTTTGACATTCCTGTTTTAGAACTTTTTGATGGAACAGATTTTTTTTTCAAAGTGATTACAGGTTCTCCACCCTGAGACTATTTTAAGACAACACTAAAAGCTTTTCCTTTTAGGTTGTGCGGTTAGGATGCAGAGATGCTGTGTCCCATGACGCCTGGACACATTTTTGCGTTCTGCTTTCTGCACCCCTGTGTATGTTTGTGCCATTTTACTGCAGCTCTCAACTTTGTACTTTTTAAAAAAATTTGCTAAGACTGATTTAAGGGTTGCTTAGAAAATAAAACAGTTATTTGTCACTTAAAAAGGCTGGGGTTGGGTAAATCTACATGGTGTTTCTATTGGAAGTGGACTTCACCCATGATACCCTAATGCATAGAGTGTGTGTGAAACAAATGAACACTTCATGAGCTACAAGTGTTGCCTGCAAAAAAAAAAAAAACAACCAAAAAATTAAAATAAATACAATTGTTGTAAAAATTAAAGCACAAATGTGGCTTGCAGCAATGAAGTGGCCTGAGTGCTCAACCCTACTAAGGTGATATCTTCACCTTTTGGCTGCACCCTTCAGTGGTCATAGTGTGTCATCTGCTGCCATTGAATCCTCTCCTCTGCATTCTCCTTCCTCACACCAACCATCCTCATGTCCTTTTTGACTGCATCTATGAACCTCTTCTTTAGTCTTTCTAGACATCTCTCCTAGTAGCTCCAACCTCAGCATGCTTTTGGCAAAATCATCACTGTCCCTCCTCTTAATAAGTCCAAGCATCTCAATCGGACTTCCCTCCGAAACATCTAAATTGAGCTTTGTTGTGAAACCAATTCAGTGTAAATCCACAAAAAGATGAGTTTATAATTGATTATTAGACATCGAATGAGGTTTACAGAGAATGGTCTGAAAAAGAAAAAAATTCAAGTCAGCGGCAGTTCTGTGGGCAGAAATTGATGGGCCTTGTTGATGCCAGAGGTCAGAGGAGAATGGTCAGACTGGTTCCAGCTGATAGAAAGGCAAGAGTAACCCAAGAAACCACAGGTTACAACCGAGGTCTGCAGAAGAGCATCTCTGAACACACAACATGTCCAACCTTGAAGCAGATGGGCTACAGCAGCAGAAGACCACACCGGGTGGGGTTAGGTTGGGGGGGTGGTCTTAAAGGAGCCGGCCACTATAGAGACCGGCGTCCAACAGTAATGAACACCTGTTAGAACCGGGGGATATTGGAGATAGGACACAATTGGAAGACATACAGTATTGTGCATTTAAAATGAAAGGGTTTTTTGAGCACCAAAAAGTGGGAGTGTGTTAGGCTGGGGGAGGTTAAGGCAGTGCAGACTCTTTCTGGAAGGGGCTGTTCTCACTTTGTGATGTCGGCTCGTGAGAACCTGCATGTTTTCATGGGTTGGGAGGGGCTGGTGTTCAGAGTGCAGGTTTTTAAAAGAAAACTCAGAATCGCGTGACCGGATCAAAATACTGCTTTGGGGTTCTTTATAGTGAGGAAACAACAGTATAATACACTCACCAGCTCAAAAAGTTTATTTTTTTTAATGTAAAAGCACCATAATATATATATCTATATATATATCTATATATATAGATATATATATTCAGGTTTTTGTGGAGGCCCGGGATCAATTTTCTATTTCCATAAATTATTGTTATTATTTTTTTTATACTAAATACAGTTTTTCTAAATTTTTTATGAAGAATTAATAATTTTGATAGTAAAATCATTTTGATTTTGTTTAAGTTACCTTGGTGCTTGAAAACAGTTTAATAACCTAACAAAATGTATTTAATTTAAAATTTGACAAATAAATCAACTGTTTTTTTTAACTCTCGTAAAAAAGAAAATTGAACCAAATGTTGAAACACTGCATTAAAATCTAATCAATTTTGATATATTCGCAAGCTAGGAAGCCAGGAATTTAGCTCTTGTTTGTGTCAGACTCCATTGAAAGCCACATCTGGGCTGTACTTTCTTGTGCATAAAGCAGTCCTTTTTTTAGCCCACAGTGGTGCTTTTATCCCCTCACTCCCACATCACCAATACAACCGTCATCTTCTCCTGTCCTTGAGCTACAGCTGCCCTTGAAACAGACAAATTACAGTATCAGATGTAACCCATTTTCATTAGCTAACCTCACTGGCACAGCTCTAAGTAGTTCCTGTTCCAAATAACATGCTTTCCATGTGGGTATGATTCCAAATATTTACTCCGGACTCCTCCAGCTTTCTTTGTGCCTGCAGTATGATGCCACTATCCCTTTAATATGACACAAGACTGGACAGTAGCACTGTTGATGCAGTGCCATACATTTAATATGTAATGGTGCTCTGTGCTGTCCTGTATCTGGTGGGCCTTTTTACAGGTGGTCATCATTCAGTGTGTTTTTCAGAGTCCATTAGTCATTCAGACAGAAACGCCGCTGGCTGAAAGCTGCAGTTAAAAGACCCAAGATTAGGAGAAGCTCAACCTAACTGAGTGTGCTTCTGTTCGTACCTCAAAGCTAACACAACATTTCAGACCTTCTATGTGCTGTAGTTATATATGGAAATGATAAACTGGGGAGATTTACCTGCCCCAGTTGTTGCTAACAAGCTTAGCATATTTGTGTGTGTTCCCTTGTATGTTCATAATGACAGAAAACGTTTTTCAAGAAGCTGATTTGTCTTTGGTATTTTGAATTTTATCTACAATTTCCTCCATTTATGTTTTATGGTTCCCATAAAATTTTCATTCTTGATGCTGGGAATGATATGTTAATTTGTCAGATAAAACTACAGTCAATGTTATGTCTGTTCTTCATTTCATTACATTCAGGCAAAACAAATGTTCTCTCAAGTTTTTGTTGTTATTTGTGTACCATTCAAGATCTTGTTTTATGACTCTGACAGTGTTAATTTTTAGAGTGGGACAATTCACAAGTATTTGAGGCACAAATTCAACAGATGTTTTAGAAAATACAATTTTAGAATTCCTGCTGAGTGTGGAAAAATAAAATGGATAAAAAAAACACCCAAAGTACTTCAGTTGTGTTTTCAGTCTCTTTGGAATCTGCCTGAGGCCCTCACTGGGCGCTCCCTTAGAGATAAGGTGAGAAGCTCTGTCACCCAAAAAGAGCTTAGAGTAGAGCCACTGCTCCTTCACGCCAGGTGGAGCCTGTTTAGGTGGCTCGGGCATCTGGTTCGGATGCCTCCCGAGGGGTTCCGGGCATGTCCCACTGGGCGGAGTCCCTGGGGAAGACCCAGGACACGCTGGAGAGACTACGTCTCTCAGCTGACTTGGGAACGCCTTGGGGTCCCCCAGAGAAGCTGGAAGAAGTGGCCGGGGAGAAGGAAGCCTGGGCATCTTTGCTTAGACTGCTGCCCCCACGACCCGGTTCTGGTTGAGCGGAAAAAGATTTATGGAGTATTGATGCCATGATTCTATCTCAAGATCATGTCACCTGGATCTAGGAGAACCTACATCAACATTATGTCCACATCCATACAAGTCTTAATTCTCTGATGGCTTATAGAAAACAAGCACTGCAAGCTAAGTACTGTATTTATAGACCATGAATTCCAAACGACATTGACTTTAGCCTGCTAAACTTGTATTAGTTGTAATTGTCTCAAAACTATGAGAGCCATAGATGGATTTTATTTCCCTTAAGTGGTCAGAAGCGAGCTGCTCTGAGAGTCTCTCGGTCTATTTGATGCAGTTTATGGTTTCTTACTCCATCAATAAGGCGTCTGTCTTTATTCTGCACTGTCCTTTGACAGCATGCTTGTGTGTCAGTTCTCCTCTCATTTATTCCTCATTGTCTTTCACACCATGATGAGATGCGGCCCATCAGCTATGCTGCTTTGACAGTAATAAATAAGCTCTGTCTATAAAATGCATCTTATGCATCCTGCCTCTTCCATCCTGTCGTGTTGCTTCGTTCATCTGAGTGGTCATCATGCCCCAATCTTTCGAGGTCTATTTGATCTGACAGAAGCGATGGTGCTAAAATGGGAAGATAAGAGGGCCTGGATTACTGTGGATGTCTTGTTTGATTGTGTCGGGAGTGTTTTGAAGAGTGAAAGTCTTAGTGTCAGAGACGGGCTTTAATATGCAGTTTGTCATTGTGACAATTGTTATCCTAAAATGAAGATCATGCTGCATTAGAGCAAAAACATTTTTGGTTTAAAATATATGTAGATCACTGATGTACATCAGTGTACAATGTTTTCCTTATTTTTTTCTTTTTTGCAAGTTATTTAGTTTGTTTGGTTTGTCCTGCCCTCCCTGACAAAAAATGGCTTTTGTGCAAAATATTGCAAATAAGACAAACCATTTGTCTTCATTGTTGTCTTTTGTTTTAAGTTTAAGGATCAAATCTCATAAGACGGCCTTGTAAAAGTTCTTAACTCTGAGCTTAAGAGCAGTAGAAGTCTTCATCCGGGACAAGTATGAGAGGAAGAAGTACTATAACAAGGAAGCCGTGGCCACAGCTCCAGTAAGTTTGACCAGCAGCAGATGTTTTTCTTTTGTTGACAGCAAATGTTTCGGTTGTTTTACACAGGGTGATGGTTACCTTTTAAACCAAAAACCAAATTGGCCAAGCTAATTTCATAGCAGAGAAATTTGTTTTGTTCTGTAGACTAGTCTCATTTTTGTCGAAAATCTAACATTTTATCAGATAGCCTGCTGTTTGATAATTTTTTTTATTTTATTTTGCAATGTCACATATTAGATTTTTCTTTCTGCTGACTCTTTCTCTGCAGCCCTTTACCTCTTACTCAACTTTATTCTTATTTTTTCTTCTGACAATTCTCAAATAATTATTGTATTATATTTTTTATCCTGTTTCAACCTCCAACAATGGTTAAAGTATAACCACTGGGCTGCAAATGGGCAGGGAAGAAGCCAATGTTCAAAGAAATATAATCCAGATTGTTTTAAGAGATGGATTTTCTTTTACAAGCAGATCTAGACTTTTGGAAAAGAAACAGAGAACTTAATATTTTGTTTTAGAGTGTTGTAAGTGCTTGCAAACATATTTGAGATGGATGCTTAGGTCTATATTTTACTTATTTTTGTTTTGTTTTTTGAGGTTAGTAGAAGATGAGAAGCTTCAGTTAAGATGTTGGAATGTTGTGTGTATAATTAATATGCTAAAATGACGTTCTTGTCATATTTGGCAATCTTTTCTATACTTTGGAATGAATCCCAGTGCAGACTGAACCTTTCCTTTCATTTATCAATCATTTTTTTGCTGCTACTCAGCGCACCTGGCCTGTAATCTGTCACAGCATGGATATTTTCTGAACACAAAATGTGCATGAAAGCAGTGAAATCCATTTCAACTCGTATTTAAAACGTAAAAAGGACTTGGGACTGATGCCAGGACTTGGCAAACACAGTTGAGAAATAACCATTTTGAAGAGTTTTTATTACAGCTTTGAAAAAAACGTCTTTAGTGTTCTCAGTTTCTGTTGCATCTACAAAATGAAGCCTTTTTTTAACATTAAGTGGGAGAATTTTTTAGGTGTAGGTGGGTTGGAGTGCATGTTCTTTTTCTTGATTAAAAAAGGTATTGCTGTTCGGGCTACATTTGTATCACAGGATTATGTACACAATCCTGTACATGTCTGTTAATTTAAAATAAAACAAGGAACCTTTCCTAGCAAAATCTGACAGAAATAGTTATTTAGTAAATTGAATAAAAACGTGTGAGTTAATAAATTATACAAATCTTTGCATTGTGGAACTGTGATGGCTGCTTTCAGAAAAAAAAAAAAAAAAGCTTTTATTTTGGACTTTCGCCGATAAATTGTCATGCGTGTATTTTGGTTTTCCATTATGGAGCTCACCACACCAAAAGTGATCTGGACAAGGATTTGGCAAACAACAAGGCTGTCACCAAACCTGGTCTTGAATTGGCATCTCGAACATCCAGTGTGGTGCCCGCTGAATCACAGCCAAAAACATCATTGTTGAGTTTTTATCATTACCACAACAGCATTATTAGAGTTGTTACCCTCTTTCTTGGTAAATACATTTTAGATTTAAGTGTTTTAACCGTGTTTGCACCAAGTCTCTTCCCCGAAATCAGTCTGAACAGAAATACTCGCTCAGTGATTCCGTCTGCCAAAACCACCAAGTGCATATTGAAGTTTTGACGAAGCCAGAAAAACATATGCAAACAAACAAATGAAATCCTGCAATCCTCCAATCCAGACTACAGTATTTCCAATCTTTGCGCCAGAAATTCTGTCTTGTGAGAATTTTGAGGAGAACTAAAGACAAAAGGCACAAACTGCTGGAGTCTGGATGGTACCTTGGCAGGGGATCCTGCACCCAATATTCCTAGAATATCTTCCAAGGAACACTGCAAGGGACAAGATTAAACTCAAAGATCGAAGCTTCTATTAATATTAAAATAGATTTGATACCCTTCAAATAGCATGAAATAGCATGTTTAAAAATGGAGAGTTGATGCCGATTTCAGCTCATGCTTTTCTGAGAATTTGAGATGCTCGTTTTTGTCTTTAAAACAAATTAAAATGTAACCTTTTTCTTTAGTTTAACATTGTTCAAAGCTTTGTTTTTTTCCAAATACACTACTGCTTCCACTCTGCTTCCACAGCTCTTGTAGAACATCTTCATTGTTCTTTCCCAATTGACTTAGTAGGTGTGCATCTGTCTGTGGGTGTCTGTATCACATCTTGTTTCAGTGTAAATTGAATCAACAATCCATCCATGTTCATCTGGCGCCTCCTCTGTGACGAGCTCACTAATTGGCCTAAAATGTCACAAGAGCAGCACATTTGCCTTGAGGAAGACTTCCTATTTCCAGCTTTATGTGTTCTCGTTAGTCATCAGACTGTCCTGCCTGCTTTGTCCACAGCACTTACTGATGCTGTGTGTCTCTGCAGCTAGCTGGGGCACCTGAGACAGCAGCTGCCCTCTGAACTATACGCTTCTTAACTCGATGTGAAGTTAATCAAGACAATGAAAGCGTGTTTAGCAAATGCTCTCTTGTAAAGCAAAATTAAGTTTTACTTTAAGCAGAATAATACAAGTTGTCCTGCAGGATTTTATATTAGTTAAAGCTGAATATATTATTGGAGAAGACAAATGCAAAAAAAGCATTTGTGTCTGTGCAAAATCACCCTTTCTAAACAATTGAAAACACCTTCTTAACAAAACTATTTGTGAAATTGACACATTGACTGCTGACTGACATTTAAAGTACACAACTAAATTACTATGTGTTTTTTTTGTTTGCACTTTAGATACAATAGTATTCAACTTTAATGCACTGATTGGTGCAAGTTTTCCTGCTTTTTTGTGTTATTTTAAGATAAATCTTTATGTACAGCTTGTACATAAATAAGGAGAAAATTATCCACAAAACATTTTGATTAAACTTTTCATGTGCAAAATGTGCTCAGAATATTTGTTTTTGCCAGCTATAACAGCTTGGCAAATGGTAACTGTTTTCACCTTTTTGATGATACCTTGATTTTCTCTCAAAGAATCTAATGACCTAAATTAGACATGGAAATTAAATATTTTTGATGTCATATTTAGGATAATATAGGGGGATATACCAATATTTAGGGTAATATACAGGGATATACCATTGTAATTAAAACATTTCAGCTACTAAACAAAAAATCCTTCAGGCAGGAGAGGACTCGAGCTAACACCTTTAGATTTTTGAAGAAAAGCATTTCCCCTTGCTACATTTCGAACTTCAAACTATTTGTAATTAACTAAATAAATATGATCTTGTGCAATCAGACATTCAACCAATAAAATCTTATAAATGTATTAAAAGATCATTAAACTGTGAAAAACCTGCACATATAATGAAATTAGCCATAATATTATTAAATATGTTTTTTTTTCAGCTTTAAAACCTGCTCATTACTTCATAACGTTTTTAAAATATAAATTTTGAATCATGTTGAAACTTGGATTTCAAAATCAAAATTTTTCAAAGTAGCTTTTTTATTTCACATTGCTGTTTTTCAGATTGACTTATTTATGTCCTAATGAGCTTTTAAATAGTCTTTGTAAAATGTTGATATTTATTGGGTTTTTTATTATGGCCAATGGATAATGTCATATTTGGCATTTAGAAAAAGTAGTGAGCATCTGTGTCTGAATTGCATCCTGGGCAATACAGAGTATTTTTGGGGGTTAGGGAATAGTGAGTTAACACACTTATAAGCAAAGAATTTAAGTAGATTCTTGAACTGCTGTACTTTCTGTTGTTCTCCAAAGCAGCTGGGAAGATTTCTTCTGCTTCTACCAGTGCTTTGTAATCCCATACAGAACGCTATCATAAATCTAACAACACAAAGCCCCATCTAAAACATGTTTTACACAACTGGATTTTGTAAAACAAAGGCAGCAGTAAATCCTGTATCCTTTTTACACCACAATGTCCTAACAGGCTAGTTTCTAAGCGTCACATAACTTTACAACAAAAAGACTGGTACTTATTATTATAAAATGATTAGATTTAATGAAAGAAAACTGTTTAAAACATATACGTGAATCATTCTCAAAGCACGGTCTGGTGTGACAAATACTTGTGTGAATGAAAAAACGAACTGCCTCTTACAGCTTTTTGAAGTTCACTCTTAGAAAATAGAGGAATCATGGCTGCTTTAGTTTGTCCTTACACACAGAAAATTGATGTAAAATGGGGACTTTCATCTCTGATCCTTAAGGTGCACCCTTTTGTGTTTTTCAGCATTCCCTGTAATGCCCACTGTTCATTATGTGTTTTAGATTATCGCCTGAACTGGTTCTGATTGATTTAACACACCTAATCCAAGGATACGGGAGCAAGTACGGTAGCTGGGAAACAAGCAGGGTGGCAGATTTGTAGTAACAGCAGCTCTGGTGTAAAGGTTTCTGTGGAGTTCATTGTGCCCACTGGTCACACACCCACAAATCAGTGCTGCACCACTTATTTTGAGCAGCTCAGAGGCATATCAGCATGTCAGCATTGCACACTTTCATTTCCACTCAGGAAACAAAGCAGAGAAAAGACGAATCAATTTCACCTTGAACATGATTGACGCAGTATTCGATAAGAACACTAGAGTCACAATAAATAACACTCCAAGTATCTAACAGCATCTCTCTGCCTCTGTTGTCCTTGTTCTATAAGACTGTGCAGGAGCTGCATGTTGCCTCAGTAAACGTCCTTTGTAAACCATTAGCAGTCGGCCCAGCACATTTTGGAGAGGATGTTATTTGTCTTCTTCTCAGTTCTAGCAGCAGATAGTCTTGTTTTCTTACTTCTTTCATCTCTTCTACCTCCCACACTTTACATCATTCCTTATGTATTCCAATGTGTGTCCTTTCCTGCACCCCTCTTAATACAACCCCCTGCCCCTTTTTCTTATCTTCATCATCTGCCTGCTCAGTGCTGTGTCAACATATAGTGCACCATGAAAGTCAGAAGAGGAAGTTTCAGCAAAAAAAACCCATGAGATATCAAGAAGCAGGATGGAAAAAGCTCTACTTTCACATCTCAGCAGTTTTATTTTTCTCACCAGAGGAAAGAAGGATAAGTAGTTGATTGAGGCTTGCCCAAATGAGGAGACAGAAAAATAAAAACAAAAGTGAAAATAAAATGAATTTTCAGGACATCTGACTGTTTTCCAAATGCATTTCCAGTTTACAAAGCAGAGGAAGAAAAGGCAAGGGTGGGCTTAATGTTTAGCATGTAACCTACTTCTGTAAATGTTCGTCCATTTTACCGTTCAGACGCCAAAAGCTGATGCATAAATTTCATTTGCAGAAAAACATGATTGTGCTTCTGACTGGGAGGTAAAATAACTGCACAAATTTAGAAAGCCGAATCCATAAAGCTGTAGTGTGAACAAGCTCACTTCTGATTGGTGAGAGTGGTTGCCATAGAAACGACCAGTCAGATCAGATTTAGATTAATCGCTCCTTATGGACATCATCTGGCTTCAACATGGTGGTGTACGTTTTGTGAAAAACTACGACTAAATTGACTTCATTGGGTTAAAACCTGGAAGTACAGTAAGTCATTTTCTATGGGTAACATCACACTTACTGTGTCCAGTTCTTATTTACCGTCAATGGTTAAGATCAGACTTTATGATTCAGCTTGCCAGAAAGTCAGAAGAAACTTTTGGACCAAAATGGATCCATGGAAGAGTTCAAGGAGAAAGATAGCAGTACCTTTTTAAATGTGCTAAAAGTGCACACATACTTTTTACTTCATAGGGGACTCCATGTTGTTCAACTGTGTATCATAAATACATTTTAAATAACCAAAGTTTGTAGCAAAAACTGCAGACCAAACTGAACTGTTTGCCATGATGCAAAAAAATTCTGTAACATCTGTCTCCATTCAGCTGTTCTGCTCATTGACTGTTATCTTGTCAAATGTTGTGTTTAATGCCATCTGCTCTCTGTGAATAAACTTCACTTTGTTGTTTCCCTTTTAACACTCTACTAATTCTTGTCCCCCTAAAACCACCTGAGGGGGAACAACCAAACTATGAGGAAACCACAGAAGACTTGTTTTCTGTTTACAAAGTCAGCTGTACTTAAAACATCTTTGTATCAGGACTTTTGATTTTACTTTTGCGTGTGGGGGGAAAATGGTGGATGCAAAGTGACTCAGCTAAATGAATTATACCAGTAGATATTTTTAAAAGCACAGAGCTGACCACTGAGAGCAAAGATTAAAATGATGATGGTGATGATTAGTCTGGTAAATGTCACGTTGTGAACATTCTGCTGAGAAATGTCAAATTATGACTCACAATGCGTTGAGAAGAAACATTTCAAAGATGCGCTTCCAGTTCAGGAAAGTAATCAACTTAGAAATCCCATCATCAAATGTTTTTTTTGGTGCATTTTTTATCCACAGCTAACCACACCTGAAAGTGATGACAGGGTTTAGGCCAAGCATCATGCATGTATACACTGAAACCAGAAATTGAGTTTTTAGTTTTGCATTTGGATATATATTTTTTTGGAAACACAGAAAGGATACACCTTATATGAGTTTTCATATTTAGTCACTTAACAATCCTTAAAACTAAAAACACATTAGAGACCCACTCCGATCATATTTTGATCTATTTTCCAAGCATTCACAGTGGTCTTTTAATTATTATTATGCTGTTTTAAACCAAAATCCCAAATGTGTTGTTTACTAGGACATATTTTCTGCAGAGTGGTAGTAGTTCATTAGAAGTTTATCTCTGAGCTTTGCCACAAAGCAACCCCGTCCCCTCTTCCACTTCTTGCTGCTGAGAGCTTGGGGTAGGGAATCTGTGGCCCACCCATGGTATTTTTTACTTAACAAATAGGATTTTTTTAAACTGCATTTTTTTTACTCCTGATTCCCAATGATTTGAATGAAGAAATACTTAGAAATGCAATTTTGAGCTTAATTTTCTTTATATATGTCCGTTGTTATCGATAAAATGTCACAAGCACATGTTATAAACACCAAAAACAGGATAAGGTAATTTTTTATTCCATTTGGAGACCATAAATGCCTATTAGTTGTATTTTACTGATTATAAAGAATGTGTGACCTCTAGTAAAGAGCATTGTTGCAAACACTGAGCAGCTGCAGAAATGAAACCTGAGAGCTCCAGAATTTTACCAAAGTGCCATGCTTTTCCCGCCACCCTCATCTTCAAAAATCTGTGGGTATCACTCATAGAACCCAATACCAATCTTAAAAAGTCTCATTTCCTTCAGGAAGTCAGGATCTTTGGATCGTAGCATGTGCCTGAACCATTTTGATTCTTTTTAAATGCTCAAAGAATGTTTGAAAATGTTAATATTTTAGTGAGCTTTGACAAGGCTATAACTAGTCAGAAATTAGTGTGTTTTCCTTTTTTTTTTATTTCAGTCATCAGTTATTGTAATCCTCCTTGAATGTTTTTTACACTTTTTGCTGTTAAAGATGATTTTATTAACAATCCAAGGTGAGCTTGGAACATTCATAATGTCATCTATGATTTTTTTGAGGGAAATTTTCTTTTAGTATATAAATATTTTAACCTAAGCAGTTTGAGCCCTGTGATTTAAGAAAGAAAACTGAAAAGTCTCTGCAAATGTTATTTCACCTTCAGTTGCTTGTCAACAAATCCAGGCTAGCAAAATAGATCAATTCAAGATTGTAACCATTTGGAGACAAACATTCGATTTTTGTAATTATTATTTTGGATCTCATTGAACTCTTTTAATTTTTTTCTCTTCTTTGACCAAGTTGATATTTTTATTTATTTATTTTATTTTGTTTCATTTTTCCATCCATCCATCCATTTTCTTCCGCTTATCCGGGACCGGGTCGCG
>BSAI01000096.1:19115037-19185808 GCA_036245035.1 Adrianichthys oophorus
CTGATGACATATTACTTTTTCTAAACAATTCACATTCCATTAGTGAAACAACAACAATTATTAATGAATTTTCCTCTATCTCAGACTACTCAATTAACTGGAACAAATCAGTTTTATTGTCACTGAATGGTAATGTTGAGCAAACAATCTCAATACCAGTCAAATCAGGCAATATCAAATATCTAGGTATTTATTTCTCCCCGAAACTATCAGAACTGGTGCAACTAAACTACACCCCATTACTGAAAAGTATACAGGATGATCTAACCCGCTGGGTCAACCTGCCTCTGTCACTCATGGGTAAGATAGCCACAGTAAAAATGAACATTTTACCCAAAGTTAATTATCTGTTCTCAATGATCCCCACACAACCACCACTAAAATGGTTCAAAACATTAGACTCTGCCATATCCAGCTTCTCATGGAACAATAAACCTGCAAGAATTAGTCTAAAAACTTTAAAATCTAGAAAAAGCTGTGGAGGCTTAGAACTACCTAACTTCCATAACTACTTTCTTGCCAACAGACTGCAGTACCTCTTAAGATGGATAAAAAACAATCCAGAAACCAACCCATGGATGGATCTGGAACAGGCATTTTGTGGAAAGATCAACTTGTCAGATCTACCATTTATAAGCCCAACAATAAAAAAACATGACTGCTACCAAAGTAGTAATATAAGTACTACTTTAACAGCCTGGTGGGATTTTCTTAAAATGTCAAACTCTTCACTACTACCATGCAAAATGACACCCATCTGGAACAACCCAGACATCCTGATAAATAAAAAAATGTTGCACTTCCCTGCTTAGCAAGCAGGGGGCATAAGACTACTCGAGCACTTGATTATCGACAGAAGATTCATAACACACCAAGAACTACAAGAAAAACATGGAATAAATAAATTCTTGGAATATCAGCAACTTAAATCTGTAATTACTAAAACATTTAAATCCAGTGACAATGACTTAAAATTACCAGAACTAGTTACCTCTATGATTAATTTTTCATTGAATAAAACTCTCTCCAAAATATACAAACTCTTATGCAACTTAGATAACGAAGTCTCAATTCCAACAACAAAATGGGATGCAGACTTAGGCAGAAGTACAGACACAAGCTTCTGGTCAGAAATTTGTCTAAATACCTTTAAATTAACCAAAAGTCCAAACCTACAACTAATACAATTCAAAACTCTTCACAGAATTTACTATACTGGACAGAGGATGTTCAAGATGGGTCTCAAAAACTCAGACATTTGTGAGCATTGTGATAGTAATTTACCTGACAATTACATGCATGCTCTGTGGTTCTGTACACATGTCCAGGCTCTCTGGCAACAGGTATGTGCTGATTTATCAGTCTGGCTTAAGGTTTCAATCACAGCCTCACCTTCACTTTGTGTGCTGGGTGACATGAGTGCCATCGACACAGAGGGAAGTTCAGCATCTATAATCTTCATAACTCTTTGTATAGCAAAAAAGACAATTTTATTAAACTGGAAAAACAAGGAAAATATTAGTGTAAGTCATTACATGAATCTGCTATTGGATCATATCAGCTTGGAAAAAATGTCAACTAAGAGCTCAAATAACTTAAAAGGAATTCGGGCTCTCTGGTCTCCCATAGCTAACTCCATAATTTAGGGGGCGGGATTCCTGGGTGTCGCCGCGCCTTGACTGTCTGCCGGGGTCGGAGTCTACCTGGTGCCTGGTGGGGGCAGGGGGGCGCTGTTGGTCGGGGGGTCTGGTCCGGCGCCTGGGTGGGGCAAGCGCGGGGGCCGCATGGTCTCCCGGGCCTGGGCGTGGGGGGGTGTGGATGGTGCATTGGGTGGGGGTCTGGCTTGGCTGGGGGGGTGGTCTTTTTGCGTGTGCTGGGGGGGCTTGCGCGGGGCCCTGGCCCTGGGGGGTCTGCCTGCGCTGGATGGGCGGCCCGGCTGCACCTGGGGGCTGGCGTCACTCCTTCTCTGGCCCTGGGACGGGGTGGGGCAACCCTCTTGGGGCCTGCGATTGCTCCAGGTAAAGCCTACCATTGCGGGGTCTGGGGGGAGCGGGCCAGGGGAGGTGATGTCTGTGGGCAAGAGGGGGGGTCCACTACCAGTACGGGACCCTAGGGGCTTCCTCGGGCCCACTGGTACCTGACCAGGTAGCTACAGGGGCGGTGCTTGGGGTGGGGTGGGGGTGGGGCTTGCCCTGGGGGCTGGCCCCCTCTGGGCTCCTCTCTCTTTCTGTGGGGTGGGGGGGGTGGGGCCTGGGGGGTTGGCTTTCGGGCGGTGGGGCCTCTGCCCTGGGGAGACTTGGGCCCAATGCTGGGGGGGGCGGGGGGACGGTTGTTTCATCATCGGGGGTCAGTTTGGTAGCTGTCCCCGACCTTCCCTCCTTCCTCATACGACCACTTATTAGGTTGGAAGGAGGGGCGTGCTTGCGGAATACCTCGAGGGGCCGAGCCACTTGGCAGTGCTCCACCCCTCCCATGGTCTCCGCACAGTTTCGCCCCCTTCTCCTGGTTTTAAATGCACCTTAGACACGTAGGATCCTTGGTGGGGGGTGCTAGGACATCACTGCCAGCAAGCAGGAGATGTCCTCTCAGTGCTCTACCCTCCAATTTTAACTGCACCGTAGACATTTAGGGCTCCTTAGTGAGAGGGCGATTGGACATCCCTGTAAGCAATCAGGAGATGTCCTCAGTGCCGTGCTCGCCAATTTTAACTGCACCCTTTATTACACACACCCATCAATCACAAGAAACACACCTCAACACACACACACAAATACATTACACAAGGAAGGTGGGACTACTGATCTTCTGTCCCCTACCCCATCCCCGGTGGAGGGAACGGGGCCTTCAGCAGCGTTGGCCTTGTCTCTTGGGGGTCAGCCTCCTGGGCCCGGCGGTCCCCTCCTCACGCAGGGAGAGGGATCCCTTAGTCCTCTGGCAAGTCCATGAGCGGGGGATCATATTCCATCTGAGCCTGGAGGGTGTCTGTGTCCTTGTGGTGCGAGTTCTGGTCCTTACCCTCGGGTGCCGGGCCCCTTCTAAAACACAACATTAGGAGATCCTAATGAATGTACACCTTCGGGGACCCCCACTGCTCTTGGTCATCCCTTTTCTAGATGGGGGTAGCTGACCCCCATCGTGCTCTCTTCTGGATCTCCGCAGCTGCCTGGAGCTTTTGAGCGGGTCTCCCGTGGGGGGCCCGGGCTCGTACCCGGGGCTGGGGTGGGGGGATGCCCAGAACTCCTGGGTGGTGGTGGGCGGCTTGTCTGGGGTGGTGGGGCTCTCGGGGGTGGGGCCCCGCGCTGGGCCACCTGGCGCAGTGGGAGGGCTGCTCTCCTGACTGGGCTGGGCCTTGCGCTCTGCGCTTCCGTACCTCACTGCACTCGGGTGTTGGGGGCCCGTGTGGCTGTCCTGCGGGCCCTGGTCTGGGTGCTTGGCTGGGCTGCCTGGCGGGTGGATCTCCTCCATTGACCCCACAGTATGGGTGCGGGGGCGGGCCCTGGTCGGCGCGGGTGTCTTGGTGTGGGGATGGCTGGGGGTTCTCCCTCCTTTTTTGTGCATTCCATCATCCACTTCAGCTTAACATAACATTCACCTGAGTACAGGCGTCGGCTCACCTTTGCACCTTCAAATAGTGTGCATGACAGAATGTAATGCTTTACATGTGTTGGTTGGTATGCACAAGTGTGCGTGTGAACTGGATGTGGACAAGTTTGTGAACACTCTCGGAGCCGGTAGGTATGTAACAGCTGAGTGTGTGGACAGGCCGTGCCCATTTTAGACCAACATTCACTATTGCAATGGGTATAAGCTCCAGCATTTTGTTGCCTGTAGATTAACAACTCTACCTTCCCTTCCCTGTAGCCATTCTCTAACTTCTATAATGCACCATCTCTCTTTCCCCCCCTCCACCCCCCAACTCTCTCCTTTTTCCCCTTTCCTTTTCCGTCCGGTCCAACAAAAAAGACACAAATAAAAAATATATATATATTAATAAAGTTTGTTTTAAATTACAAAAGGGGCTTATACCAACATACATTTTGTGTTCGCTATGATTTATAACCCCTGATTGTAAGAGTAAAATCTGTCTAATACAAGAGGTTCTCAGCTCATATCTGTTTGCTCAGCTGTTGGACAGGACAAGTTAAAAAAAAAAAAAAAAGAACTGATTTTCATTTGGCTACGTCTAACTGAGCACATGGTCTGCTCTTCCTTTGGGATTTTCTGGCTAACAGAAAGAAACTGATTAAAAAGGCAAGTTGAAAGCAAAGCCAATGAGATCTGTGGAGGAGAGATTGGGTCTGTTTTGTCAGTCAAAATCAGATGGGAGTGTAATGGCTGCTACTGCTGCTAAGCAACATTTGGGTGATGGTAAAATTATTTCTTTACGGGTAACAGCAGCCGACCTGGTGTCTGCCTGAAGAGAAAATATGCTCAAACCTGCTGATCGGAGTGTCAACATAATGCCCCCAAAAAGCAGCAACTAGCACGAGCTTTGCTGAACGACGATCTCCTGGTTTAGCTCATGCAGATGTTCAGCTGCAGTGGTTGCAGAATACCTCAGGTCTGACTGCTTAAGCAAAGCTGTCTGCAGCTGTTAATGAAGCATCTTCAGGGTTTTATCTAGTTTAATTACACGTTTGATTGTTTTTTTCTTAATGAAAGCTGTTTCTAATTTAACTTTGTTTTTCTTCTTTAATATTTCAAATAACATTTTTATTAATGAATGCATACAAATGTTTTTAGAAGCTGATATCCAGTCATTTAAATAATTAAACAAACATTATCCACACAAACAAATTCATTAACAGCAAATTCAGTAATTGCAGAGAGAGTTTAATCATCACAATTAAAGCATAAATATATATCTTTTGTTTTCGTAATGACCAGATCATAGGCTGCAGATATAAACTAAAGGCTTTTTCTTTGGCACAGCTAAAGTCTGCTGGCATCTGAACAGGCTCATTTGCACAAAACAAAGGAAGGGAGAGGCATTAATCTGAGAAGTGAACATCAACTCTGCATGATAATAATGTCTGCACGTCGGGTCTGAATACTGACTTCATTAAAGTAGCATTTAGGACAAGGATGTAGTTCCTGGGAAAACAAAGAAAATCTTTACCACTACCTCCTCTTCCAAAAGATACTTGCATTGTGAGACGTTTGGCTCATCATAAAATATCAACAAACTAATTTGTTAAATGAATGAATTGAAATCTATTGGATGTTATGGTCATATTTTAGATTTACTTTCAGAATGCACAATCATGTTAGCACAAAATCAATACTGGTTGGTAATAGCATTGATTGGCAGTTTATCTGAAGTCCTGCTCTGACCATATGGCCGTGATGGCTATATAAACCTCAGTGCACTTCAACACACTTCAGTATGTCGGTATGTTATGACATCCTGTCAGTTCATCTGTCTTTTTGCACCTAGACACTTGCTCTGAAACAGTGCCTCTTTTTTTGTTTCTTCACACACCACCAGAAGCTCTCCTTTAGCGCCCACATTCACTCACACTTCTCAGACATGCTGGAAATCCAGCACCTTTTCAAATGTCGCACATTTTTCTGTTTTCTACAGAAGGAGCGCAATAAGAAAAAAGAGGAGAAGGACACTGAGAAAGAGGAGAAACAAAACAACACCAAGGTGATGATTACATACACAACACAGAAGACATTTTTACCTAATTCTTTTCATTTGAGACGGAAAAAACTCAACCCTAAAACAAAAGGTTTGTAACGATTCATGTCATAGTTTGTGGTTGTTAATACAATTATTATCGATATTAGTTCATTTTGAATGATTTGACCCAATTCACTAACCTAAAATGAATCCAGGACATCTTTAGCCAAAACGTCAACCAGTACGATGGATGGTTTTTGGACATTTTTACGTCTCAATGCAAATGGTATTTTCCAAGAACGATTATTGATTCATCTCTTTTTGAAACAAATTTTTAGATGGTATGAATCCATGTGATTCAATTCTGCCTCAGACTAAATGAAAAGCATTAAAGTTTAGATAAACACACTGTTGGACCCAAACAGTTGGAATGACTTTCTAACTTTACCATCAATACACGGGTAAGTAACTGTAATCCAGGTTCTTATTATTCCCACCGATGCTGGTAATAATAAAACAGCAGAAATATGATTTATGTTTTCCTTTACTGTTTATTTTTTACTTCTGCCTGTGACATTTCCTAAAAATGAAAAAAATGCCACAGCCTGTTTTTGTTCAGCTGCTTGTAGCTGCTGTGCGTCTTCTTGCTCACAGATGAAAGTTTATGGCCCTGAGCTAGTTTTGTCATTTTATCATGTTTATGATGAAAAAGATTTGCATTTGATCATGTAGATTAACAATTGACCTAGTGGTGTCAAAAAAAAAACAAAACACACAAATGCACAATTGTGTTGGTCAATATCAGTGAAGTCCTGTTACATAGTACTTCTTTTGGTTTTAGTCCTCAAATATCCCTAAAACTCTTGTGATTAACATGGTGGTGTTTCATGCAAGGTTTGATGTTTTACAGCAAATTAGTGCATCTTTTTTTGTAATTTTCCTATAAAATACAGATATTTGCGTTTAGTTTTGTACTTTCACCTGCTATTTGTAACAGTGAAATGAAGGTGTATCTTGCTAATTACATTGTTTGCAATTACATTTGTTTACAAATAAAATAATTAAAAAAACAATAGAACCAAACCAAAACCAATTAAAGGGCCAAGCAAACCAAATGTGGTTGTAATCAACACTGAGGTCAACATTCACTTTAGTTCAACTCAATTCATTTAAAAAAGATGTGTCAAGAACAATTAACCAAAGAAGACTTTGTTTTTTGTTGTTGTACATTTACTTTTTAGTTTGAAAAGGTGCTTAAATTTACTTTAATGGATCTTGGTCATTGTTGGGAAATGGCAAAATGGATAAACATGGTATGCGTGGAAGTGGTCTGAATGAACTACAGAGATGTTCTTCCAAAATGTATTAAAAAAAACAAAAACCCTCACCTTGTTTTATTTTAATGCAAAGTTGTGAACTCTGTTGGTTTGTGGTACTCCTGTTCTTTTCTAATGGCTGTTAACTCTGTTGGTTGCAGGAAGTTTTTGAGAAGCATTTGCTGAGAAGAGAATGTCAGAGCTGCAGATAGAGTTATGTATAAAAAGTTTTAAAAGATGGCGATTTAGTTGGTGCATCCTCATGGTGCAAAAGGGCAGATAAACTGAAAGGTTGTAATGTTTTTTTTTTTTTTTGCTTTAGTAAGACCAGAGTTGTCTATCAACCGATACAGAAAATAACCCTTCCATGCAATTATTCACTGATTCCTATATTGAGAGTAATGTTGTGTATCCTCAACCAATCAATTTTGCAGAGAAAATAAGTTTTCTATCTTAATCAACATGTGCTGTTTCCATAAATCAGCTGCATTGTTCCCTCTGCCATGTAGTTTCTATGTAAAGCAAAATGGAGCAGCAGATTTCTTGAGGAATTTGTTGGTTGTAAAGCCTAACCAGCTTATAACCAGATCTGAAGCAGAGCTGTTTATCAGAGTCCTTCCATAATCAGGACGCTGCAGCTTCTCATTTGACCTGCAGATATTCTGCTCCTTGATGTATGTGTGTGTTTGCACACAGTGTGAGATGAATTTCGTCTTTGCCAGAAGTGATTGTGCATGCGTGTATGTGTTGGCAGAGATACGCGGGTTTGCTCGTCCTCCTTTCATTCCTCTCCTCCTTATCAGCTGAGGTCCTGCCGTCGAAGAGCTCCAGTGTCAAGGAGACGACTGAGGCCGTTGCTGTGTGTATGCGCGTGCGTGCGTGTGTGAGTCCATGCATTCACATGCGTGTATGTGACACGTGCATGTGTGTAGACTTTATTCATCCACATGCATACTGAATGTGCTGAAAGCCCCTTAGTCTTGAATATGATGCAGAACATGCTGACAGCAATGCTTTTCTTTTCATTTCTTTTCCTTCTCTCTGTCTGTTTTGTCTCACTCCTTCTTCTCTCCTCCTTTTATCTGTCTCCTCCCTTCTTCATGGAGAAATTAACGTAAAGTTAACATTAAGCCACAATCATCAGAAAAAACACACGGTCTGACATATCTCAACTTCTCGACTGTTCATGCTATCAACGTGAATCAGCTGATTTTGAGAGAAAAGTGGCATTTCATATTGATTTTGCTGATGTGACACATTGCTAGCGTAAAGTGTTGCATAATGGCGCAAAGCCATATTTCTTCGTGACAGGATCAGCTGATTAACACAGATTGCGCAAATGCTTCACAGCTGTAAAGTTCTGCATATAAGCACAAAGCTTTTCTCTGCTTGAGAATCCACTGGAATTACATTCATTGTGTCAACAGTTGTAGAGTTAAGGTATCGTAAGAATGTAAACACTGGAGCTAAAGCTCCGATGTAAAGTGTTAAGCAATACTTTTTCAAATATTAAATAACTTAATTAAATATAAATTGATTAATTTAGTTGAAGTTTTGATTTGTTCAGAACTTTGTTTATGCCATTTTGCAGGTAATGTGCTCCTGTTGGCTTCTCTTCAGAGTTCTTTGTAATCAAGGTTGTTGGGACTTCACCAATCTTTGTTTTTCTTTGTTTGTCAGCTTGGTTTTGAAAGCTTAAAAGTTGGCCTAAAATACCAGAAAGAAGGGGTTTGTGTTCAATTGCAAGAAAATGATGGTGCAACTCATCTTTGTTGTGGATTCACATGACTGTCCAGCAGATGTCAGAAACAAGTTGAATTTTCAAATCAAACTGACGTCAAAACTTTAATATCAATTTGACATCATTGTCCAGTTGACAATTGATGTTGAAATGGCATCAAATCAACAACAAAGCTCGACATCAAATTGAGGTCAAAAACAAGTGAAACGTGCAAATCAAACTGACGTCAAAACTTTTATATCAGTTTGAAATCATGATATTTACCCCCCTTTTTTTTTTTTTTTTTTTTTTTTTTTTTTTTTTTACTTTTTTACCCAGCAACAATTGCCCACTGGGTACATCCAGAATATTTCTAGACTCACTGCTGCGACTTCTGGGATATGCAGCAGCGTTGAATTATAGGGTCCGTTCTAATTCAGTTTGAATTGAAAAGAACACATCAAATAATATAATGTTAAGCCACATGCTGAGATTTAATTAATCCTAAATTTATTTAATTAAGCGCAAATCCTTCAAAAATAGAAGAAGCATGGAAATCAATTTGATATTAAATTGATGTCATTTTGATGTTTAACATGTAGTCATCAAAATTATATCAAATGAACGTCAACTGTATTACCCAGCGTTCTTAATTTTGTCTTTTTATGTGAGATTGAATTTCTGCTGTTCATGTATTTCCCACACTAAAACAATGGCATGAAAACAAAAGTTAAAATAACGTTGTCCACTAGTTGAATCAAAAATCAACCCAATTTTGACATCAAGCCAACATCAAGGTGCCCGCTGGGAATTAGCATGATCCAAACTTTCATTAAAAACCCATTGTGTATAACTTGGTCCATGTTTTCATCCGTGTAATTCGCATGTAGTTTGCATCTTAAACTGACATTGTTGTGAACAAAAACTTATCAAATCACCTAACCAACCACCCATATCATAATTGATGTTATCTATACCTCATTAAAAACTGAAATTGCAAACTCTTGTGTTTGAAAAAACATCTTGATTTTTTAAAAATAATTGAATTTTTGGTCAATTTTTCGATGTATTGGACTTTATGGGGTTAATCAACATTTTATCAACAAAACTCACTCTACTGAGAGCTACGGGAAAATATTGTGGGACAAAAGGAATCCATCATGTCAAATGGCGCTCCGACGCTCAATTTCACTGCATAAAATAGCTTTGAAGTTTCAGTGAGCCAGCTTGTTGGACACAGCTAACGGCTGTGGGTCGCTTCAAATTTTGAAACCAAATCTCGTTGGTCGCGACCGACGAGATTTGGTCTCCACCAACGAGATTTGGTCTGGACCTAGTGAGATGTGCCACCGGAAGTTGGTCGAAGCTGCAGCTCCTGCATGACTCACCAGAATTCCCTAACGTAAAGATGACCTTCAGGCTGTAGATGTTTGCAGATAAAAAGTATCATTTTTGTCAATATTTGCAATTGTTTCTGAAACTGGAGCTTTACCTCATAACTTGATTTTAGTCTCTACAGCATGACTTCAGGGGAAATTATGCAAGCCTCAATGGGTTGGTGCTAGGGGACACCTGACATTTACCTTTTTTTAGTGTGTCTAGGTGGAAAAATTGGCACTTTCCTTAAACCTCCAGTAAGGAATTAAGTTTTGCCAAGACTAATTTTCTTGCTTGTTTAGGTGAAAAGGATTCAGGGAAATATAGGATGTTAAATGTTTAGATAATATATGTACTACGAAGCAATGACTTTTCTGCCAAGACATCTTTGAAAAGGTGGCAATGACAAAATGGCAGCAGCATTTAATTGGGGATAAAAATGACACTTTTAAAAATGAAAGTCTAAAAATCTCAATTTAAGGTGGACAGAAATGCATCCCGGCACTGACGAGCCAGAATACCGTAGGGTTCTCTCCCTTTTAATGCAATTACGTGTAACCATTTTACTCAGCCGGATCAGAGTTGTAAGGCTAAGCTTTGTCCCCTGCCTCTCTCTTCCTATCCACTGCCTGCAGACTCTAATTAAATTATAGGACTGACTGAAAGCTGGCAACTCTCCCCAGTGCTCGCACAGATGGGAAGCTGAATCCTCTGAAAAGAATACATTGGCTGGACTGTCTGTGTTCAGAAGTTCAGTGCAAAGGCAATCTGATTAAATCAGGGTTGTAGTGGGAGTCTAGAGGTGAGGGTTGTTGTGTTTACTGTGTTATACTGTTGGTGTGTCAGACCACCTACTTGTTCTCTCCAGATCACATTTTCAGCAGGATTCTGAGAACACATTTTCAAAAAGTTTCAACAAATAAGAAACCATTGCTGTTCTTGGCAACCTAAATTTACTAATACCTCCTTTGTTTTGTTAAAATGGAGATCGTTACAATATTAAGCATAGGACTACCATTTTGCATCACAAATCTCATAACATCCTCATGCAAATTCTTATTTCAAACTACAAATTCCTCTTCGTCTTCCAGAAGCCATCAGGCTCACAAGTGCTTCATTTTGGTATCCAGTGTCAAGTGTATCACAAGCAAATAACAACAAAACAAACAAACGACAACATTCCGCTATTATATTACTGGCACTCTCACATAAAGGATATTAACTCCGCTAACTCTGCTTGTCTCTCTGTTTCGTCCATCTGCTTCACAACAGTTGAAGTCCATGCAGGTGTTTCAAACCAGCTATCTGGATACTTTAAGATGATTTTAAGACTTATTTTAAACTTTTTGAACTGTATAGGAAAGGATTTGAGCTAAAAATATAAATCTGAGATTCCTGATGCATGATATTTAGTGTTACAAGGCAGGATGCATGAGAAGTTTCTCACACTTTTTCTAGGTTTTTGTCAAAACCTTATATTAATATTTATATTGAGTTTAAGTTAAACAATAGAAATGTATATGCTAATGTATGTTTTTTATTTTTATTTTTACAGCCACCGCATGTCTGGCTTGCAACTGTTGAAAGGGTGGAGTCATTGCATATGTTGGAATCTGTTCTCTAGTTGGTTTCTATTCGATCGAAAGTGCCGGCAAAAAAATGACAATTTTGAGATTGTTTGGTGTCTATCAAAACCAAAATAGGAATTCTAAAGGTCTAGTCACATGCACCTGTATGCAACAACCCCTGTATAGGTGCTGCAGGCTTTTGAGTTGTCCATGGAGATTTATAGAGAGGAGTGGCCGGCATAAGGTACATCCAAAGGTGTGTCTTGCAGTTCCATTAAGGCTGGATAAAAATAAAATGTACAATTGCTGTGTGTGTGGTGAATGCATCCATAAAGCTAATGTAAGTTGCAAGCGCTCATGACGTAACGGTTATGCTCTCATATGATGAAAATATGAAAAAAATCTGTACTACACAACTGCGTCTCACCTTCTTCACCCTTACATAGCCTTGCCTGTTTTTTAAGTGTTTGCTACAACCTGTCACTCTCAGAAAAAAAAAAAAAAACATGCATTAACATTTTTACTTTACGGGCTAACCAAGCGCTCTAGGTGGGCCCATTATTTGTCTACAGACAGCCCATATTTAGCAATAGATGCAGTTGGGACCAAGGCTTTATTCACATTTCTGACTCTGGGAAATTTTTGTACAGTCAAGTGTGTTTTAAATTAAAAATTGTCCCAAATGTCTTGCAGTTTGTAGCTCTTATAAAAGTGACAAGCAGCTGAGTGACACAAAACTTTTTTTTAATTACTTTTTTATAACAAACCCTTAAACTCATCTTTAGTGCTGGCCCTCCAAAAAGAACATTCTTTGACATTTTTGTTTAAATGAACATCTCTGTACCTCAGCAATGATCTGTTATCTGTCCAGTTTTCTATCTAGCGTTTTGTGTTGTTTAAATTCAACAAAAGTACTGGTATGGAAGCGGAGAAAATTGGTTTTATAGCAAGCTGTAAGGCATTTGTCTTCTTTTTAAAGTCTGTTATCTACAAGAAAAAAGCTGCAATGGTGACAGGACTTTAAAAACAGTGAGATAAGGATGCTCTGTATTCTGCACTTGTGCTTAGCCAACAACACAGTGATTCTTTAGAAAGGAGTGACTCTATTATCCTTTCACTTTCTTTACTTCCATTTATCCCCATTTCTCCTCTATTTGTAACCTCTTTTGTCTTTGCATCCCATCTACTCTCAGAGTCTCCTTGTTTAAAACTATCTGCAAACACTGGATCACTGTTTTCCCACTAGGCCCCTGCAGTGTTATTTTTCTGTCAGCTCATTAATAAATTAGATTTAGAACAAGAGGACGATTACGCTCTGGAAATCCAGAAATGCTTGCTGTTGTTTGTGATTAAGAACAATGTGTTCAATGTTGTTGACATTTTTGAATAGATTTGGGGTTTTGGGGAGTATGTTATCTCTGGGTGCTCTGCACAACCAGATACTTTATTCTCTCACAGTTTTATGAGTTTAAATGCAACACACAAAGATGCAAACACACGGAACAGCTGTTGCAGGTAAAGCGTATCTGTGGTCAATTGGAGTTAGTTGGAGCGTAAAGTGTTAAGGGCGGTGAGAGAAGCACTGCTCTGTGACTAACATAGTGACAGTCCCGTCCTCGTACACACACACAGACCGAACACACCAACAGCAGTGAAACTGTACTTTCTGGGATCCAGCAGTGAAAGCATCAATACTGCATTCACAAGGAAAGCTGATCAATAGGCTGGATTTTCAAAGGCAAGAGAAGGAGGATGAGGTCTGCTTCCAAGAAAAAACGCATAAAAGACTAAAATATATCCACGCTACCTAGAATGAAAAAAACGTGCATTCCTTCCTTCTACTGCCATACTCCGGCACATTTTTCCTGCTCTAATGCACCTCGGCCTATTTAAAACTCCATTCCAGTTATATTCCAGCTACCTCCACACATCCACGACAGCTGACATAGATGACATTTGCAGGCTTCAGGGTTAATAAAATATGTATACTACACAGTACCAGGGAAAGAAAAAGACACATTGAAATGCATGTTTGGGAAGATATGTCCATATTTGTCACCTACATTTAAATATAAGAACTCATATTTAGTTTTTATTATATGAACACAACAAGTAATACAAAAAGTTTATTCCGCTAAAAAACTTTCAGAGTATTGTCAGATAAATTTTTTACACTCTCCACTTTACTGTTTTATCTTAGTTTTCTGATTAGTGATGAAGAATTTTAGTTTTTTTAAAATAGTGAGGTAAGAAAAACAAACAAAAAAACAACCAGATTGTCCTTTAGTCTCGGTTTAGCTAAACAATGCCTGAATAAAGTTAAGCAAACCCTAATGAGGCTGGTTTGTATAGCCTGACACAATTCAGTGGACTCAGCAGATTTGATGTAATCGTGAAACATGCAGCGGGATAATTCTCCAACACTATCATTTCAATATGTGTCAATTAAGAAAAAAACCTGTTTCTCCATTACTCTCCGTGTTGGTGTCAATTGCCTAAAGTGGCTGCAAGTCAAGCTACAGTGTAAACCAACCGCATGGTCCTTTACTAGACTGATGAAATTGAAAATTGTAAAATGTAAACACACGAAAAAGCTGAGTTTGATGTTACTTTTATGTTCATTTCAGCGGTCCACGTCTCAGAACAATGCACCTAATGGGCTCATGCAAACAGTTGAGGGTGAAATTTCAATTTCAAATTTTTTTTTTCAATTTGCCAAAAACAGCATCTGCAATATGGATAAAAATGCAATTCAAACTGTTCTTTGTAGTGTACATACAGAACTGTCATCTTTATGTAAACCTAATCATTCATGTTTGTTTATGAGACAAATCCTGTTAGTTCTGAGCCGAGATAAGGGCTTTGGCTTTACCAACCGAAAGCAACGCTATGTTTGTGCATCATAGAACCAATAGCAGTGACCTTTCAATTGGCAGATTGCTTCTCTACCTTCTCATAGCGGCAGTGTTTCTGTAAACCAAAGTGTACTGTAAATTCTGATTCTCTAAAAGCTCAATGTAAAGACATTAGGAGTAAAATAATAATATGTAGTATAACAATTGTAGGTTATAACACTAATGCATATGAAATTTCCACATCTAAATGTTGCCCATAAATTCATAATAAAACCAATCTTTTTTATAAATAATTTTATTTGCGGCACATTTCATACCAGAAACTAAAGCCAAATTAGGTCCAGACTTTAAACCTGTATGTCTGCAGCATTTTATTATTTTTTTTTATTAAAGAGCAGATACCTTATTATTTACCAAAGTCTGCCTTGAATTAATTGTTACGTATACTATAGTTAAAGGAAATTCTTCTCATTTTGTCTGTTATTTAATCTTCTATTTTAGTACTGGTATTCAGACCAAGAGCAAATAAATTTTTTAACATATATTTTTTATTTTTTAAGAGTGAACACACTCTTACACACATTTACACACAAGTCAACACACATTTAAATTAATTAAATTGTGTTTCAAATTAAAATAAAAGATAGGTATTCAAATTGATGATAGATCTCTAGTTTTGACATTATTAACTTGAACGTTCTCTCTATTACAATTTTCTTACCTTGAGTAGTTGTGAAGGGAGGGATACATAGCCTATGAAGTTAGGTAGAAGGAGCTTTTACAATGCAATGCAGCTCTAAATCCTGTTCATTTCAATGGCCTCTAGATTACAAAAGGTTCATAAATACTCCAATCAAAGCACAGTGAGATTACAACAGGCAGCTCAGCAAGGCAGCAGGTTAGTTCAGTTTGTTTGAATGAAGTAGAAATGATGCATTTATCCAACCGTAGAAAGTAAGAGAAAAAGCATTCTAAGTAACATGTTAAACGGACCTTAACTGCACCAAGACAGGGTTAAAAAAAAAAACTTAGGATACTTCTTGAAAATATTTTTGTCCAGTCTCTTCACTTAACCTGAGCTCCCTCTTTCTTATTTTATTATATGATGCATAGAAGGACTTCTTTTTATTGATCAATATTTACATTTAAGATTCTCTAACTCTTTGTTTCAACTTCCATGAAAGAGAGTACCGCCACTTCTTGTTGTCCACTTAAAGCACTGTTGAACACCAACAGAGAATCAGGATGTGTTAGTTAAAGGGTTAAGGTCTAGCTGTTTGAAGATTTAGAAGTCAGTGCTGTGTCTTCATAACAGCAGCTGCAGTAACTTGTGTGTTTCAGTGGGTATGTTTCTCTGAGCAGTAGAGTAGTGCCTCAGACTACAATGTGTCATTCCACAAATCCCCAAGATTTTGTGGTTCTACATTAATGGCTTTTCAATTTTTGCTATAGTGTTTGCAAATGTGTATGATCACCAGTCTGTCTAAACTTGTTTGTTTCTTTTGTGTATTCGTGCACACATGCATGTATTACTTCAGTGTGTGTCTGTGTGCTGTTTTCTTGTCTCTCTTGATTTTCATGTTTTAGTGTGTGCAGTTTGTCTCCATGGTTGTCAGAAAAATGTGTGGTGTTAGCAGAGATGCTCGCATGTGGCAGCTTTAGATAGCTCTTTGTGCATTTGTGTGAGCGTGTTTGTGTGCTTACATGTCACCAGTTGAGCGGCGGCTCGGTCTGAACGGTTTAAACTGCAGCACACTTTACAGTAGCGCCATGCAAACTCCCTACCATGCACTCATGCGTGTATGGTGCAGCACGTTTGTAGGCAGAGAAAGAAAACTGCATCAGACCATCTTCCATTTCCCCAGTCATTTATTTGTTATCATCCTTTCCTTTCTTTACCCTCAGCCTTTCTGGTAACTTTTTCTGTCCTGATTCCTCTTAGCACTCCCTGCCCCTGAATGCTAAAATCATCAACCTGCCTCTTGTAACCCTCATCCTTCCTCTGCTTCTCCTCCCTGCTGATTGACCTCCTTCTCCTCCCCACTTCTCCACAGAGATCTCTGACTCTTTGTGTCACCTCACTCTTCTGCAGCTGTCTATCTTTGGCATCACTTGTGCATCCAGCCTGAGGCAGTTTTATTGTGTTAATAAGGCCGCTGAAACTCTTTTTCCAAAACTGCTAAGTTTCAGTAATAAAATGGTTATTTTTCAACTTTTACCAAGCAGATAAAAAAAAAAAAAAAAGATTTGTAACATTTTTACAAAGCCAAGATAATGTTTTTGAATTTTTAAATTACAGAATGCAAAAAAGAAAAAAAAGATTACTTCTAACAAGTTGTCTAGTGTGCTTTATATTACAAGAACCAAAATGTTTGATGAACAATTTAGAAGTCTTTAAAATGTATGCCTTGCACTGTGTATTGTCTCTGGTGATCATCTTATTGGGTTGCTGGATGCATTCATCTCTGCTTTGTGATTTCTTATGTTACTTCCAGGTCAAAGTTCAGTGCAAGAGCTACAGATAATTATAAGGTGCCTCCACTCTGGGGCTAATTATTGTATGAGCGTATTGGTTATAATATAACAACCAAAGTCTTGTTTCAGCAGTCTACAGTCAACGTTGCTGAGATGACCTCCTGTCTGTCCTTGTTTAAGTCAACCTGAATAAACTGTCTAGAGAAAATAAGATTGAATTAAAGTATTTTTAGTTTAACTTGTCATTGGAACATTTTACCACACTGTATGTTCATGTCTTTGCAAAATTCAAAGCGTTTCCACACATTGGACTGTAATGATGGTTGATCATTTTTAGCTGCCATCACTTGTGTTGTAAAATAAACCTTTTGATCATAGATCGAGTTATTTCATTGTGAAACGATTTTTTTAATGGTATAGTGCGATTTGATTAACTTGCCTCAGACAGATCGATCTGTTGATTAATCGATTGTTACACTCTTATTTCTCTGCTCTCTGCTAGAAATTCTGTTAGGGTAGAGAAGAACATTAGCTGATTACTTCAACACTGTCTGTTTTTCTCAATGAAAAACCATAAAAAATTTGTAGAAAAGCTCTTAAGAGCGTCTTCCAAGACAGAGATTTCCCTGGGGGCACGCCATGCTGTGAGAAACATTAGCTTTTAGCACACAGCAGAGGGAAATGTAAGCCAGAGTTTATTGATGTTGGTTGTGCTAAAGTCCATTAGCTACCTGTAGGCCGGGAGGCATCTCCTGGTCTTTGTGATTTTAAAACAAAAGGTAACTGGAGCCAGATTAGTTCACTAAATAATGGCTAGATTTCACAAGCAAATCAGTCCGCATTCAGTACAATGCAATAGCCTGGTTTAAAGAAACAGATCTGGAAATACAATTATTTTTACTTATACAGTTTTTGTCTTTATTCTCTCTATAATTTTTGTTTTTATTCTCAGTCAAATTTTAGTCATTTTATTTCATACTGGTCAAGCCAAGTTTCACTTGATGAAAACCAAATAAATTATGTTTCTTTTGTCATACTATTTTACTGTTTTGTCCTTACAATTGTAGTCTTTACCTTACTTCTATATTAATAAACATTAAATGTCATCAGTACGTTACGTACCAAAGCTGAGTCCCTGATTTGTAGATGCAACGCATCTTCTTTCCCAAAGTTTAGTTTTAACTCTCGACGGGCTACAACGCCCAAATTGTGCTGTGATGCCTAAAACGCCCTGCTACAAAGCTGACTCGTTCCAGACGCTCAAATCGGGCCCAAGGCCACTGATGGCGTCCATACGTTGACTTTACAATGAAACTGAACCCCTGATGTGCAAATTGCATTCTGCGTCAACGCCGCTTCAACCCTCTTAAAAAAACATTTTAATATGATTTTAATTAGTTTGAAAGTAGGGCTGCCACAAACGATCATTTTAAAAGTCGACCAATCACAGATTACTTTTTTCAATTAGTTGACTAATCAGGCTGTGTAAGCTGGATGTAAAACACACATCTTAACCATCATTAGCTTTAAACTTAAAGTGTTTAAGGAATATGCTAACTAAAAATCAAGACAATTAAGAGGATAGTTCATTCAACCTTTAACAAATCATGCAGCTTCTTTCCTTTTTTTGTTTCTGGCATTAAAACAAGACCTAAATCAAATTAAATTGGCTGTCTGAATCAACAGGAAACAAGTGGTACATGTATGTGCCGAACCGTGTTAACATTTACAGCTATCAACATGAGTAAGTTAGAAAAAAGCTTGCTCTCTGCTGCCGCTAGTCTTAGCTTAGGTTACCTAGGTGATGATCCATCTTCAGCGTTGTCATACTCGGTCACAACATGATCCTCTTCAGATGCTCATGTATCGCTGTTGTGCTGCCATGAAACACAAGTTATGCCTTGCAGATAAAGCAGTGGACACTTTTTTCTTTTATTTATTTTTTTTGTTTCCCACACTTTCAAGCTCGTTTGCCGTGTTGTTATGGTCCCCGAGTCTTCCTATAACTTCCTGTGACATCACTACTGACCAGGATTAGCACTACTGCGCATGTGAGTTAAAGACTATGTCAGACACGGCATTAGAAAGCATGCACCGTAGTTTTGAGATCAAATCAAGAGAGAAAAAAAAAAACGAGTCGACAATTAAATTAGTTGTTGACTATTTTAATAGCCGACATAGTCTTGACTAATCAACTAATTGTGGCAGCTCTAGTTTGAAGCTCTTTTGAATTGTTTTAAGTTTTTAAATGCTACTTTTGTTACTTTTTCCATCCGTCAATTTTTTTAAACCCATTTTGCCCCTTTTGAGGTCAATTTTCCAATTTGGTGTTTTGTTTCTTTGCCTTTCTTTCCTCTTTGCCGCCACGTGTTTATTATCTGTCCTTCTCCTGCCTGCCATTTTTCCTGATCTTTCCTACCTCTTCAGTTTGCTGTTCCTTTTTCTTGTTTCTCACCCAATCTCTTTTTCTGCTAACCAATTTTCACCCTTCATCCCACATTTGTATCTTTCCACACTATTGGGTCTCTTCCCTCTCTTTTAGTGCTGCTTGATTCTGTTTTTTTTTTTTTCCCCCATTTTCTTGCTGTGCCACTACTACTCGAATGATTTGTTGTTTCATCTGCCACTTGCGCATGTTAAAAGTAAGAGTGGAGAGTGGTTTCAGTGGGTCATGAACCAGTAAAAGATTGAAAGCAAAATTATTGTTTTTAGGTTTTGGACTCCAAATCCTGGTTACGTAAACCCAGATTGTGCTTTTTTTAATACATGTGAAGTCTTTAACTGAAATAAATGTTTTAGCAAATGGAAATGGCTCCTTTGAAGCAGTGAAGTCAAGTCAAGTGTGGGTTAACACAACACCAAACAGGAATAATCTATCTGTAGAAGACTGTCTAGGTATTATAAGCTTGTAGATATGCAGATGACTGTATGTAGATATTGCAGTTTTGAGTTTATCCTTGTACAATTAAAGTAAAATAAAAGTAAAAGTAAAAGTTCATAAAAGTTAAAGTAAAGTAAAACTCTCTACCAAAGGCAAGTAGAGGAAGTTTTGGGTCTGGCTCTAAACACTGGAGTTGACAAAGGTACATCTTGCAACTTTGTTGTTGGCTTGACCCTTCTCCCCTGGCCTTCCAAACAGGAAGTACCTGGGGGCTCCAAGAAGCAGAAATCCCATAGACTTTTATTGAGAAATAAACAGCTACAGTATTTCTCTGTCATTCTTTTTGCCAGAATAACAAGTCTTTCTCTACTGCCAGTTTTAACATGTTCTTGCTAATCCTATTTGTTTTTATTATATTTTTTTCTTCATTGCAAGGTATTTAAGTTATAAACTAACCAATCAGATGCCTCAATAAAAGCATGTGATTCCCGGTGGCTCCACCTCAAACGTTCAAAACATTTCACAGATTCACCTGAGTCTGCTTTTAGTGGTAGGTGTGTAGACTTCCAACAAGCTCACTCCTGATAGGTGACTGTATAGAAATGTTGACTCAGACCAACTGGTACTAATCACTGCTTACTGATGTCGTCTGGCTCCATGGCGGTATCCATATCGAGAAAAAGTGGCAATTGAATTGACTTGATTTAGCTGGAGTCAGAATTAAGCCATTTTCTATGGGTGACGTCATACTCAGTCCATTTCTTATAAACAGTCAATGAGAGGATGGTTGTGGTCACTTAACTCGCTAAGTTTTACAGTGCCTTATTATTCCTAAAAATGAGCGACTGGGGAGAACTAACATTCCTTGTTAAATTTTGCCATTTTACACTGAAATTAGTGTGAGCCAAGCTGAGTGACTTTAGCAACTTTTAAGAGGTCAACTGATATGGCTCCAATTTATTTATATTCTCAAAGGAAGTTAAAGGATGAAAACTAAATCTTGCCTCTCTCTGTTGCTTTGAAATGGTGCCACTGTTTTAGAAAATATTCACAAATGGAATTTGAACAAGACTAAACCACTGCTTACTGCAATGTCATGAGTAATTGACAAACCAAGTATTGCTACTTATTGTAGCAGTTCTTTTACTATCATTATCCTACAGAGCACTAAACAATGTTTTTTTTCTGTTTGCAGTGCTACAGGATTCAGGTGTGTTTTATGACAATGCTAGAATAGCAACTAATCAGCAATATTTTTTAGGAATTTGCTGTTGTTGCATGCCAGTCTGGATTAAGCTGAACAAATATTTCTTAGAAGAAATCTTGTTTTCCAAAATGAAAGTGCAAAGCTTCCGCATGTTCCATGAGCAAACATCTCATCTCAGAGGAACACCATCCAAAGGGTGGAGAAACACAATAAATGAAAGTAAATGAAAAACTAGAGTGCCATTTAAAAATCTCAGCCAACATGCTAAATATTAATGGTAATGAAAAAACCTCTAGAAAATGATGCACTTCTTTGCAAAATGTTATCTAGAGAGTCAGCATCCTCCATTTATTTTATGTAAAAAAAAAGACAATCTTTTTTTTTTTTTTTTTGTAAAGATGGATAGTTTCTTTGATATTTTTTAATGATAAATCCAACCAATCATTTGTTATTTGAGTCTACTCCCAGAACATCTTTGGTTTGTCACCATTTTCCTTCTGATTTTAGTTTTAAGCTTTGTTGACTGAAGCTGCTGCACAAACCAAATATCTTCTGTAGAACAAGCTGTCCTCCCTTATGCTGTTCACTCCGCCTTCGTTTAAGCTTTGCTGCAGCAGCGGCATTCATCACTTCCCTGCCAACGCGTTCTTGATTAGGTTGGAACACGGTAATTGTTTTCATTGCCTTGAATTGAAACAACATTGAAAGTAATGTGGTCCATTAAACTTCTGTTGGGTGGGAAATTGGGTTTGCCGCCAACTGTGCAGATCTCACGTTTGCCCTTTTATACCCACCCACTCACAACCACTGCCTCATCTTTCTTCCCGACTCACAGTCTCTGTTGCTGACCTCAAACCCATCCACTCTAAAACCATTTACCTTTATTTCCCTCTTTTTTTTACCCCCAATAAACATCCCATTTATGCTCTGTTTGCATCTTCATTCCCAGAAAATCTTCTTGTCACCCAATTTCAAACAGTAATCTGATGACAGACACCAAGTAGAAAAACAGAGCTGGATCAGATGTTTTCAGGCCTAAATCTAAATAATTAGACCAAATTGAATAAATGAGCTTTCATCCGCATCCTTGTACTGATGTAAAACTCTCATTAAAATATGATCAGTTGAATAAGAACATAGGAACAAGCAGGTGGATTTTTCCATTCTGTCCTATTCAAGTCCCATTCTGATCTTCTTTTGATCTATTTTTAATGCATTCCCAATGTTTTTTTTTTGTTATTATTAAGTTGTTTTTAGACTAAATTAAAATCCCTATGTCATTTTCTACTACATAGTTTCTGCAGAGTGGCAGTAGTTAATCTGTAAATCACCTTTAAGTTGTGGGTGGGACCGTAGGTGTGGAGTAGGACTTCCCTGCTTCCCAAGATCCTTCTGTTTTCATGCTCTTCCGCAAGTCTACAGCCTCTCACAACCCCAGCCTAACATTATCAGTGCAACAGAAATGGCAAGCAATCTTGTAGTTATCTAGCCATAAAGTTTCGGGCCAGATACTAGCTTGGATGAGGATGCATTGGATTTGGAATGGAGCAGAGCAGGGAGATCGTGGCCTGCCAATTGTAGATTTTAATTAACAACTACAGCTTTTTTCAAATGACATTTTTTTCCTTCTGCTCCTGATTCACCATGATTTGAAAAAAATCGCAGCAAAAACAGGGAGTTTAATAAAAAATGTTTATTTGGAGACAGCAGTGTTGTTACACACTGATGCTATCATGCTACGACCAATGCTATGCTAACGAGCTGTGCCGCTTGATGCCAGTTTGCGACCAAACTGGTTTAAAGTCACAGAATATTTCCACAGAGCGGACTTTAAGATGTGGTGGATAAATACAACAAACTTACAGTGCATCCAGAAAGTATTCACAGAGCCTCATTTTTTCCACATTTTATTATGTCACGGCCTTATTTCAAAATTGATTAAATCATGTTGTCATTGTTGAAAAAGTTCTTTTGAAGTTGTTGCAAATTTATTAAAAATAAAAAACTTGAAAAATGATATGTACATACGTATTCACAGCCTTTGATGTGAAGCTCCAAAGTGAGCTGAAGTTTATTCTGTTTCCACTGCTGAGCCTTGAGATTTTTCACCTGCTTAATTGAAGCCAACCTGTGGTAAATCCAGTGGATTGGACATGATTTGGAAAGATCTGACCTTGTCTACATGAGGTCCCAGTGTTGACAGTGCATGTCAAAGCACAGACCAAGCATGAAAGAAAAGGAATTGTCTGTAGACCTCAGAGACAGGATTGTCTTGTGGCGCAAGGCTGAAGGTTCCAATGAGCACAGTGGCCTCCATCATCCGTAAGTGGAAGAAGTTTGGAACCACCAGGACTCTTCCTGAATCTGGCCGGCCATATAAGCTGAGTGATCGAGGGAGAAGGGCACTGATCAGGGAGGTGACCCAATGGTCACTCTGTCAGAGCTTCAGTGTTCCTCTGTGAAAAGAGGAGAACCTTCCAGAAGGACAACCATCTCTGCAGCACTACACCAATCAGGCCTGTATGGTAGAGTGGCCATACAGGCCACTCTACCATACACGCCTGTATAGCAGAGTGCAAGATAGTAGATAGATAGATAGTAGATCGATAGTAGAGTGGAAGCCCTTTCTTACTAAAAAGCACATGGAAGCCCGTCTGGAGTTTGCCAAAAGGCACCTGCATGACTCTCGGATCAGAAGAAACAAAATTCTGTGGTCTGACGAAACCAAAATAGAACTTTTTGGAATGATTGGAAGGTGTTATGCCTGGAGAAAACCAGGCATCGCTCATCACCAGGCCAATGTCGTCCCTACAGTGAAGCATGGTGGTGGCAGCATGCTGTGGGGATGTTTTTCAGCAGCAGGAACTGGAATACTCGTCAGGTTAGACGGAAAGCTGACTGCAACAATGTACGGAGACATCCTGGATGAAAATCTGCTCCAGAGTGCTCTTGTCCTCAGACTGGGGTGTGACAATCCCCCACCCCACACACACACCCGCCCCCATAAAGAGCACTGCATCTTCACTGTCCCTGACATAATGGAGAGAATCTCAAACATGACGTTTTTAGGCTGTTTTTTCTGTCAATCTTCAGTCCTCTAGTAAAGCTGCCCATGTTTTCTCTTCATGGCTTAATTTGAGTTTACAGTTAGATTACATTAAAAGTGTGTATATAATATTTATACATTATTTGTATGCAATTTTATTTTCTGAAAAAAAATAAGAATAATTTCATTCTCTATATAAATTCTATTCAATTCAATCTTATTTTATTTATATTGCCCAATATCACAACCATAGCCGTCTCAGGGGCTTTATACCGGTAATTATGCAAACAACATAAAGCCAGTCATAAAATATAAACAATAGCTGCTTGCTATTACTAATTAAACAGTTTAAGCTAAGCTGGCATGCATACTCTTAGAACCTCCTCCTCGATGAGGAAAAACTCATAAAAAAAAAAAAACTCTTGTAGAAAAAATTAAGAAACCTCAGGGATGCCCACATGAAGGAGGAATCCTCTCCCAGGAAGAACAGGCGATGTGATAGAACTTTTAATAAAGAATTCACTTATCTAACCCTGCAACTATATATATACAGTGGTTACTGAAAGTATTCTGACCCTTTCAAATGTTTCACTCTGTGATATTGCAGCCATTTGATAAAATCACTTAAGTTCATTTTTTTCCTCATTAATGTACACACAGCAACCCACAGCATTTCGAAATGAGGTATTAAAATAAAATACTCTTTATTAAATATATTATGTCATTTGTATTTTTTTAAGAAAGTAAAACAAGGGAGAAAAAAATCGATTAAAATCAAAAATCGAATTTGATGTGAAAAAATTTGAGATTTTATTTCATATCGCCCAGTTCTAGTTGCTTGAATGTCAGATTTTCCTTTTTTCCTCCTGCGAGTCATAATTTGCTTTGATTCCTCAACAACCCCTCACCTTATCTCAATTGACTTGAAGAAAGAGATTTAAATACATTTTCCTACAGATTTAAGACACCAGAGACTCAGGGACCAGTTTGATTAAAAACTATGAACCTTTTTTAACACATTCTACTGTCTGACAGAACGAGCCCTTACCACTTGCATGAGCAGAATGAAGACTGCCCTGAAGCTATTTGAGGCATTTTACATTATGCACATGACAGCGGTGCCTCTTTCTTACTCCCTACGACTTTAATATGACTGTCTTTATCTTCCCCAGCATTCGGAGTGCAGAGCCAATGCCGGGAAGATCACAGAGCAGACTGTGGACCTACTGGATCTTGGTAAGACATGAAGAACTTTCCCTTAGCTCCCAGTCTAAAAACCCCAGGCAATATATTATCTTGTCAGACTGTATTTAAATGTCTGCCTAATGTGTCAGTTATGTAAATTAGTCTGTAATTTTGGAGAATGTAATAACCTTTCCAGATTGATGTTGTGATAATTGTAGGTAAAGTAATTTTAAACTCGCCCCAGTTATTTGGTTCTGCCAGGCTATATTTGAGTCATGCTACATTTTGATGACTTACTACCCCATCTTAATGCACTATCAGTGGCTTTTAAAAGCCATGTGAGCAGACTACAGGTAACATCTATGAACAGCACACTAATGTAAAAATGGAAAATAAAATTTCAGGTTTAAATTTTCTGTTACAATAGAGGAATATCTTGAGTTACTTTTGACATTAAAACCTAAGGATTTGGACTGTGCCATAAAATATTGTAAATACGAGACGTGTATTGTTTTTCACTTTCAAAATTCTAAAAGTGGGAATGTACTAATGCTGCAGATCTGATGGATGGTTATTAAAGGAGGCCATTAGGCTAAATTCATTTTTGTGGTCTTGAAATTTGGAGTAAAGATGGATACAAGAGGCTTCTTAGTCGGTGAAGAACAGCAATGCAATCTCTAGGTAGAACAAAGGATAAAAACAAAGCAGCTCCCAGAAGCATCAAAAACTCTTAAAAAGCCGAGCATCAAAGATGTCCTCTGAAAACTGAAGCTGTCGTGTGGGGAAACGGATCAGAATCAGTGTTTTTATCTGGTCCCTTCAGCCATCAAAGCTGATGTGTGCTTTCACTTATTTTAGATAATTGGACTTCTCCTGGTGAAAACTTCAGCATGGATCTTGTTTTTTATCCATCTGAACTGAACTGGATACAAATAATTCCTTCTTAAAGCTCGAGGGCTCAGATTCATGTTGCTCAAATTTAACACACTATTTTATTTCCTACTGCTTGTTTTTTTAAATAGTTGCATTTCTAATGAAGATCATATAGTTAATGTTAAATAACTTTTTTGTGTTTATTGAATCAAATATTAAAGATTGAACCATCTCTTATACTTTTTTGTAGGAAAAAAAGACAGTAATTTTAGATAGAAGTTTGGTCCATATTGACATGATAGCATCAGTTGCTGCAGATTTGTTGGCTGCACATGCTGATTCCCCACACCATTATACCACCACCACCAGCCTGCATGATTGCAAGAAAGTAGGATGGATTCATGCTTTCATGTTGCTGATGGCAAATTCTGACCCTATCATCTGAATGTTGCAGCAGAAATGTAGACTCATCAGACCAGGCAACGTTTTTTTCCAATATTCTATTATCTAATGTGGTGATCCCATGTGTATTGTACTGTCAGTTTCCTGTTCTTAGCTGACAGGAGAGGTACCCGGTGTGGACTTCTGCTGGTGTAGTTCATCTACCTCAAGGTTGGACTTGTTGTATGTTCAGTGATGCTCCTCTGCAGACCTCTGTTGTAACCAGTGGTTATTTGAGTTACTTTTGTCTTTCTATTAGCTGGAACAGGTCTGGTCATTCTCCTCTGACCTCTGACATCAGCAAGATATTTCCATCCACAGAACTTCCGCTCACTGGATATTTTCTCTTTTTTGGACCATTCTTTGTAAACCCTAGATCTGGTTGCGGGTGAAAATCCCAGTAGGTAAGCAGTTTCTGAAATACTCAGGACCAGCCCATAGCACCAACAACCATTGCACATTCAAAGTCACTTCAATCACCTTTTTTCCCCATTCTGATGTTTAGTTTGAACAGCAGCAGATTGTCTTGACCTTGTCTACATGCCTTAATGTAAAAGTAATGTCATGTGATTGGCTGATTAGAAATGTGCGTTAATGAGTGGTTGGACAGGCTTAATAAAGTGGCCAGTGAGTGTATGTCAGCCATCATCAGAAAAATGCGAAAACCCAGTTTTCACCTGAGTGGGTCTTTAGTTTTGTGCTCAACCCCAATCCAGTTCAATTTTTCTGTATCTGCTCATTTGTTTTCTTTTAGCTTTATCTTTGCAAACCATTGTACCTTTCAAACAAAGGTCAGCTGTTATTTCCTGCTGTGAAACTACTTGCGGTCACAAAAACTCTGCATATACAATCATATTTATCTTTTTCCTGTATCATTGTTTTCAGTTTGTGCTTCCATTAGCTCAAGGTCTGAATGAAGTGCCACAACAACTCAAGGTTTATCATTATTGCGCTGTATTAAATATCAGTTTGCAGACAGAACCTTGTCACATACAAAGGGTTTGACAACATAATAACTGAGAATACACACAGCAAATGACATTCAAAAAATGTCAAGGACTGGATTCAAACCTGTGACATTTTGTGAGTGTGTTTTGTCTGGGCTCTCTAACTGCTGGGAGATTGTACCACAGGCATTTTGATCTTTATGCCACAAACCAGCACCAGATAGCAAGCAGGAGAGCATTCTCCTGGATTTATATTTAAAATTTGTATTTTGAGATCATGGCGCGTTTCCCTCATGACAACCATTTTGGCCTAAGCTGAGAGGAAACTCTGCTGGGAGAGGAAAAGAGCTGGCAGGCATGTTATTGATCCGTAATTCCCACCCGGAGCATGGTCGGCAAACTGGGCGCCCCTCTGCTGCTACACATCTCACAGTCCGATTGGATGGATAGTATTTCACACATAATCAATAGGTCAAATACATGGTAGTGCTCCTTCAACCAGCCCTCCATCCATCTCATTATCCCTGCATTTGTCAGGTAACTTTTCTCTGCAGCTGACAGGAAATCCTGGCCTTTTTAGGCTGCTGTTGCTTGATTTTGCAGAAAACCCTTGTTAAAAATATCTTTAATAGTAGATAAAACTACTTTTTTTCTACATGAATAGCAAAATTCATAAACTATTGCAGTGCTTCTAGGCAGGTCTATGTAATGTGTCTTTACCCAGTCTGCAATCTCAGGTCTCAAAGCTTACATGAAGGCTTGTTTCAGCTGCTGTCTGTAGGGACCATCATCATTATCGTCTCTGAGTCCACTGTTAGCTTTAAACACTTCTTTGTTGGGTAAAAGAGGTCTTGGAGGATTGTCATCATTCATAGGATTCCAATTTCCCGTTACTTTTTCCCAGTCTGCTTTCATAGCAGTCACCCATGCTTGACATTCAATGCCATTCAGATCGTAAGCTCTCTAAACTTCCATCATTTGCTCATGAAAATCCTCTGGATTTTCTCGGTGAGGAATAACTCCCTCTACTGCCTTCCCAACATCCTCCAATTTTGCTCCATTCCAGCTCTTTCTATATATTTTTGATTTCCTGTTAATTCTAGTATTCAATTTGAATTCCCCATTATTTATTTATCTGTTTCATTCACAGAATGTGATCAGAACCAACAGAGAATGCCTCTCTTTGGACAGAGTCTCACTCCTCCTAAAACAGGCTTCTGGATCGGACCTATTGCCTTAAGACCTAAGCTCCTTTTCAAACGTAGTTTATTTTGCCCGCTCTTGATTCACAACAATTTAAATATAAATATAAGTATGTCCTCCATCATCAGAAAAATGCTACAAGAACATGTTAAAGTGACCAGAAACGCTATTTTAATTAAAGTGGGTCTTTTTGGGCTTGAAAACAAAGGACAAATTCATCTAAACACATTACAGGCATTACTGTTGTTACATATTAACATGTGCTAAATGCTCTAATTAAACTCAAACTGCCAGCAGCCCCGTGAACCTGAAAGGGACGAAAACTGGTTTAGAAAATGGATGGATGGATGAATTTAACAGATATTGTCTAAATACGCATGTATACAAAAGTAAAGGCTTTGATAAATGTTTAGTTTTAAGTTAAAACCCAAAAGGAATAGCACTATCCAAAATGAAGGAAATATTATTGTTAATCAAGTCACAAAAATCAATAATTAAATATGTGATGTCTACATTTACATCCCACCTGAGCAAGGATCAGCTAGAGGAAGCTTTATACTGGTACACTTACAATTCATTGTGTAGTTTGAGCCAAGAATTGTCATTACTATCATCTGCTGTTTGCTGGAAGGGTTTGCTGCACCTTTAAGCCTGGATTTTCATTACCTGGCTTCAATAATGCAAGTCTGCTGGGATGTGGAAGAGCCTGCAGTCCTATCTGCTGCGGTTTAAGAGCTTTCTAATTGTCATTTCTGATCATTTTGACCGTGCTGCTTTAGTTTTGTCTTTTTTGTTCTCATCTTGGAGGTGTGGAAGAAGGTATTACTTCTTACTCGGATGCTTCTTTAGTGGTAGATAATTGTCTCTGACTGGTACCAGCAGCATCTTTACCAGTTTTGTTTTCAGACTCATTTACACATTTTTTTGTTCATGAGTGGAGTAATGCTGCAGGGATAGAGGTTATTTTATTACCTGAAGTGGTTAGGTGTAAGCTTTGTTGTTTGAACAGATACAATTGTGACCTTTAGGCTCAGGAAAATTTAAATCAAACAGGCAGTTCACTTGATTAATTTGTTTAAATTTTATCATGGCAATAAACCCATCAAATGTTTGTACAATCAAAACCAAAAGGATTTCTTTAAAGTCCCACTCAACTGTATTTTTGTTCTATTGTAAAATTGCTCCCAGTGGTCTTTTAATTGTAATTATGCAGTTTTTAGCTAAAATTAGAAAGCCTGTTTTGTTTTTTAAGACATATTTTCTGCAGCATAGCAGGAGCTCATTAGAAATTTGCCTCTAGGTTGCTGGCAGAATTGTTGGTGCGGTATCAGCCCTTTGTTTACACACTCTCCCACTAGTTCAGGGATGGGCAACTCCAGGCCTCGAGGGCCGCATTCCTGCATGTTTTCCAACATACCATGATCTGGCATGTTCTAATTGGCTGGACACACCTGAAGCAGGTAATCAGTCATGAGTAGGGCTTGGATATCTGGAAATCCTGCACACACTGCGGCCCTCGAGGCCAGGAGTTGCCCATCCCTGCACTAGCTCATAGCACCTCACAAGCCCAAGCTAACATTAGCGTAGCAAAAAAACAGTAAGAAATATCAGAGGTATCAAGCCACACAGTTTATCACCAGAAGTAGGACTGTCACTAAAGATTATTTTAGTGGTCAATCAGTCACCAATAATTTTTGATTAGTCAATTATTATTGTTCACGTAAGGTGATGTGCAATTTTCTTTACTTTTACAAAAGTTGATAGTGCTGGTACTCAGTCCATGGAGGTTTGCGTCACGTACGGTACTGCTAATGCTCGGCGTATGGTGCATTTACAGAAACTGTAATTTTACATGTATAGTTCATGAATTTCAATTTCCCCATGAATAAGAAAAAATGATTTAAGGTTCCAGGTACTCTACATATTTGATAGTACAAAAAAGCTATAATTGTCTATGTCTTTTTCCCGGATGTATTAAATTAAAATTATATGTATTAAATCACCATAATTTATACTTTTATTTAGAACAGGAGATCATAATCGACAAAATTGATAAAAACACAAAGATTTAGACACAAAGAAATAGTGTTTGTCACTTTAAACACGTTTTTTTCTTTGGTCAACTTTCTGATTAACTTCAGCAGTAAACAAAACCTAAACATTACTGTTGTTTTGGTTCAATAAACAGATTTGATTTTCCAGATCTTGCTATAACTTCCACTGTTCCTGTTAACTGTCATTTCTTAATGACATTCTGAATAGAGGATATTGGCATCTGAAACGGCTTTGCTATCTTCTTCTGGCCTTCTCCTGCTTCGTGAGCATCAACTATTTTCAGTTTCATTGTTCTGACAACTGCTTGGAAGAACCCATGGTGCTGATTGTTGGGGCAAGGTCAGATGACTCATTATTTGAAATCTTTGAGATTGAAATCACCTGAAACTTGCAGACAATGATTGTGAACAATCAATGACACTGTCAGGTATCAGCTTTTCCAAAGGGGTTGGTGCATACTACAAATTCTGCAGGGTGCCCAAACTTTTGCACACACTATTATTTTGTTTTCTGTTATTTTGAAAGGGTAAATGATAGAAATAAAGCCCTTTTTGCATATTAAAAGAATGTCTTATCTGTGAACTGATGCCTTTTTCAATCTTTCATTGGGTTCTTTGTGCACAATAATATAACATCTTACCTGGGGTTCCAAAACTTTGGATCCCCAGGCTACGTAAACTTTTGAAGAGTAACCGGAATCAAAAGAATGTAAACACTGAAGCTGAAGCTCTGGTGCTAAAGCAAATTAGTTTTCTGAGAACTTATGTCAATACATGGAACCTCAGTCTTTTTTTTTTTTTCCAACTACAAAAACACATTCACTAGTTCTACTTTGAAAATGGGAAGCTTCATTGACACTTTAAATTGAAGATTTGTTTACTTCTGGCGATAGTAGCGCTGTGCATTTTGCTTATTTTTTTAGTTAATAAACTTTAAATCCACAATTATTCTGCATTTCAGAGCAAAAACCACATTTTTCCAGAATTGTATTTTTACTAAACTCTGCCATATTTACAAAGACATCCAAGATTGCTGATTCACAAATCAGCAATCTTGGATGGCACTAAAATTTATACTCGAATTTTTGGAGCTGATTGCGAGTATCAAAATACTCGGATACTCATTACAGCCCAATAATAGCAACATGATAGAATATATTACACCCATTTTCTAATGATAAGATACGAGTACAAAATACCTTGACAAAGATGTTGAGGACAGTGAGGAAGACAACAAGACAGCGGGATGCTTCCGTTTCAAGTGCTCGTGCATGGCTGTTGTGCTACCGTGAAGCGTAAATTTGTTGCTATCTTCTTCTTCTATGGTTGAGGAACAGGTATATAGCCTTCAAAACTTCCTGTTGTGCTTTGCGATCCAAATTACTTTGTAAATTACTTTGTGGCTTGTGGTTATTATAATAATTTAAAATGACAAAAAAAAAGGCGCGTCGACAATACCGAATTAACATCGACATTTTTCTTATAATCGATTAACCGATGGCATCGACTAACCGTTGACAACCCTATCTAGATAGCAGCTTAGACGAAGAAAATTAAGAAATGAATGGATCCATTTGTCTGCAAATGAATGCATCCGAATTGTAGCGGAGAAGGGGGACTTTGACCCACCCATAGCAGTTGCTGTGTCACAAACTCAAGCTTTTTCAAACGGCGAGTTTACATCTGCTCATTATCCATCACGATTTGAATAAAGAAATACTTAGAAATGTATTTTTTATCTAAAATTATTTTATATTTGTTTTCCATCATGAGACAAATGCTACAAAACATGTTATAAACACCGAAAACACAATTTTCATTGGAGTGGGCCTTTGTGCTGTTGAAAATGGTAAAATTCTGACTTTTCAAATTAAAAATCTGTTTTAATAAAATTCTGTTTTTTTCCTAGTAAGAAGTAATAAACTGAAATGAAATGAACATTTAATTAAAGGAAAATCCTAAAAAACCTGAATCAGTGGTTATAATTTCTGATTATTTAAAAAAAAAAAAAAGAGATTGCAGAAGTGTAAGTGACTTGAGTTTCTGATAAACTCTTGATGGTATGTTTCTCGGTCATGCATATTTTCAGATTTGTGGCATCAATAGTGAATCTTTGTCCACTTGTTTTTCCTTTCTTCCATGCGAAATGGTTCTTGTCTTCAACTGGGCCTGTGAGCTAACTAAATTCCATGCCCCAGTTGGGGATTGTGTTGGAAGAAGAAAGTGGGCTTAATTAGCATATTTCTGGGGTCTTGACAACATCATATTGTAACTGTCTGGAAACGAAATGTGGTATTGGTGTTGCATTTCACTCTTACATCAGAAATGTGTCAATTCTTCTAGTTTCTTTTGCATCAAAACTGTTGTTAGGCTCTGGATAACCATGGATGTTTTTATCCATAACTTGGGCCTAATGAGAGCAAGGTTCAAATATAGCGGATCCCTTTCCGAAATCATTGCTGTTTCCATGGTGAAGTTTGGAAGAAACCATTACATCCCTATAATAAGTTATGTTTGTATTCTGACATGGAATCGATGATGAGGCAGGCTGGTTTGAGTCTCCCAGTAATCTATTTTCAAGTCAATATAAGACAGAGTACTTGGAGAGAGATGAAGCTTTAGACGGTATGTGACGTTCATAAAAATCCAATCTTTACCTTCTTATAGAATGCAACAATGTCACCCAAACATGACACTTCTGTCATAAAATAGGCGGAATATCACATATTGTTCCTCAGATTTATTTTTATAGAGCGATTTAACGTCTTTTGCAGTGAGTTGGTCTGAACTAAAGCTCCTATATAAAAATGGATGATGTGACATTCAAAGTAATTCTTTACAAATGAGTTTTCATAAGTGGTTTAAAAGGATGTCAGACAATCTCTGCAACCTTCTCACAGTAAATGGTTTTCTATGTACTCCTGCCTTCTGCCTGGAAGAGCTCAGTCTTTTTCACACTTTAAAAGGTCTAAATTATGAATGTTTCATTATTTTGGTTACATAAATCACATCCACTGCTCATAAGCTCTCAAACAAAGGCAGTTCATGCCCTTTTGTAATGCTCACTCTCTTCATTGGTTTCTGTCATTCATTCACAGTTTTTTTCTAAATGAATGACACACTATGGAAAACAAGTCTGTGAAATAAAACCTTTGGCAAAAATGTTGAAAAGTTTCCTGTAATATAAAACAACTTAAAAATATAAACTTGAACTTAGATGTTTAAAAGAGGTGATGATGCAATGTTCAAGGGTTAATAAAAGATGGTGCATGAAAATATCGCTTGAAGTACATGCTATGGGCACGGGTGTCAACATAGTACATCTATGACTTTCATCCTTTGCCTGCAAAACCTTCAATCCTAAAGAAAAGCCTTCACCCAAGAAGTGTACTTTTAAAAAGTTTTAAAATGGAACAAATGTGAAAATGCTCTGCAAAATATCAAATTAAAAACAATCTTAATTAAATCTTACATAAGCATGTAGGAACACCATCCATTTAAAAAAAAAGGTGTGCTCACACATATGTATGGGAATTTAGGTCCACTTCTGTTAAAAAAAGAAGTCTTAGGTAATATTCAATTGCCCAACTCAAGCATGCCATGTTTAAAGACATGACATGCATGTAAATGACTCACCAGCTATAACAAATGCTTTGTTAAAGTTGTTGTCAGTGTAGAACGAGTAATTTAGGTGCTACTTTTCATTTACAGCCAATGCATGATTTTAATAAGTTTATGTTTGTGTAATTTAACATTCAGTTCATGTTCTGAACCTCTGAGGTGTGAAACATAGTTTTTTCACATACTTTGCTTTTTAAACACAGTATTTGAACACTCAAAATTTGCCTTTTAATTCGTTTAGTGTAATAAACTTCTTCCTTTCTTTTATTTAGATGCTCCAGGGGGTGAAGGGAAGGGCTCAGAGCAAACTGCATCCACTGCTGATGAACTGGATGTCTTTGGACCAATGGTTTCCAATCCTCTCTCTCCCAGCAAAGCACATCAGGGGCAGGTAGAGAATTCACACACTCCTTCACATACCTATATGAACTAATATAGGTCTATATTAGTTCAGCATAGCATATACCTATATGAACTAATATAGTCTATACCTCAGTCAGATTTGTGATTTTTGGTCTTTTTACATGTAAGCCTTGTCCAGCACCCAAGAAACTAGGATGTGCCACGTTAGAGTTTTTTGATCCCCAGTAAGGATCAATTTTCAAGCTGGATCATTATCTTCTTTCTGAAATTACAAACCTGAGAAACTAAGATCTCATAAAAGCAGATATTGTATCATAGCGGATAAATGAGATTAGCTTTTCTATCCTTTTTTCCATATTGAAATAACCTATGCTAACTACCCTTTACAGGGTTTCAATTTCAGTATAAAATGTATGTTGGTATTCTTTTACAAAAGGAAAGGTTTCGTTAACCTTGGTAACTTTTTTGTACTGAATGAACCAAACTGCCTGAAAAGATTTGGCAGTAACATCAGCAATATTTCCTATATCAAACATTCACCAGAAAGTAGTGGCACTCAGGAAAAAAATCATGCAGACTGTCATGTGGTGTAAATCACATTTACTTATAGAGTGCTCTGTAACATTCTTCGAAGGCCCCAAAGCGCTTTACAATCACAGTCCCATTCTCCCATGTATGCACACACACATTCACATACTGATAGTGGCTCTGCTGCCTCACACTGACGCCACTGTTGCACCCCGGTCTTTTATATTCGGGGAAAGTTTGAGCTGAACAAAATAAAGAAATAGCAATATTTAACATAGTTTCAAATTCAACAATTTTGGTTATACAGATAATTAGTTTACCATCAGCGCGTTGGACCAATCCAATGTCTCCTTTAAGGAACAGACATGAAGTTGGCCAAGTGATACAAATGTCTCCTTTTTGCTCTCTCAAGTGGCTAACTACGCCTCTAACGACATCCCCTTGTATGGATCAGATGTCAATGTGTTCAAAATGCAGGGTCTGATTCTGATAGGTTTATCTGGAGTGTAATATGAGCTGCAGTGGTGTGTCTGGATGCAGAAAAGCATTAGGGAAGAGTCAAAGATCAATCTTTCTTCTAGGGATCGACTGATGTGGATTTTTTTTCAAGGTCGATACGGTACAGATTTTTTTTTAAGTCTGAGTGGCCGATAGCTGATATTTAGACTGATATTCATTTGCAATATTCATTTTGAAAATAAAAAAATAAAAAAAATTGACAACATGCTCGAATGCTCAACTCAACTATTTTTACAGCTTTTGAGAAGCCTGTTATTGAGCTTTTTTTTAAAAATCAAACCAACCAAAACACCTTCTGCACATGTAACAGATATTTTGTTTGTTTTTTCAATCCCACTATATCAGTTTTGAATTGTTGATCAAACAAACATTTATTTTTTGATGTCCAACTGCCCCAGAACTCACCACAGCACAGGGTTCAGTGGTGGAGAGTGCTGATTGTGTCAGACTTAAAAGGGATGTGAGAGCAATTTGGGAAGCTGGGATTAATTTTTTGTTCTTTTTATATCAAACATTTGGAGTAAGGGGATTGGGCGCGGTCATTGGGTTTGCAAGACAGCCAGCTGCACCGTGGTCACATACACAACACTTCATCTAACAATGTTGTTTTTGCTGTTTGGATTCTCTCAATCAACACAGAAATAGATAAAGATAGATAACATTTAAGTTGTCATTATTGCCCTATTTTTTCACGGACAGGCGGTGCTTTGCTATGGCGTAGCTTTTCGTGTGTCACTCAGTATTTTGTATCTTCATGCTTTCCTGCTTTAAAACAAGACAGAATTTAATCTGGTTTTTAAAGTTTTAATCACGCGGTAAGGATTGTGAGGACAGACATGTTTACTACAGTTTCAGGGAAATTTTCCGTGTTTACGTACCTTTGATATGTCCGTGCACGCATAAAACCTCACCTCAGAGAAAACTTTTCTCTCCTAGGTTTAACCTCCTCACTGCAAACAGTTTCAATTTTGGATTGCCTCTGCCTTTGCGAGGTTAACCAATCAGATCACATAGAACAGACACAAATATGTAAAATAGCCAAATCAGCGCAGATGCCGATATGCCCTACTTTCTTCACTAGAAGTTACATAATTTTATACAAAAACCATTCTTTCAATCTATTCTACAACACCACCCTATAACAACCAGGAGCAGTGTTTACCTAAGAACACTTTGACACATGGATTGGCCCGGCAGGAACCAAACCAGCAATCTTGCGATCATAAGTTGACCACTCTACCTCTACACCATGGCCACCATATACTGATAATTGCCCTGACTCACCTTTCTGCATCATGTCTACTAATTTCTTCTTATTTTTAGTCCTTTCTATACTTAAAAGTATCTGTCACTTGTATTTGTTTACTTCGTCCCTCTGATACTGAGATGATGTTTTGCTTTCATACTATAGTGATTTACATTTGTTCTGCTTTAGTCCAAGCAAACCAAGGCCAGTGTTTAAAGGGTTTGCTTGCTTGATCCACATCAGAGTTAACTGTTTAATACTTCTTTTGGAGCTTTGTTGAAGTTCTTTAAATTAATGTAAATATTCAACCATGTACTCAATGTAATTCCAACGTATTCTGAAGCTGATTTTTTTTTTCTTCTGAGATTATATAGACTTTTACTATTGTGAATGTAGTAAGGTCATTCCAAAGCATGAATGGATGTAAATACAAAATATACAGTAACTGGCTGTATTAGGAAGCACCCTATATTCTGTAGATTTCGATTTCTGTAAGATTCTAAATGACCATTAGTATAATGATGCATTTTTAGGCAAACTATTGCTCGTCCAACCTGCATATAAACTCTCATAAATACATCCTTGCAGTCTCCCAGGATAAGGAGTTGGTACTGACTCATGGGAGGCCCAAGCATGAAGCACAATTATGAGCTTTGGTGACTGTGAGATCCTCCTCTTCTCAAACCAGCTCCCCACTTTCCCTCTAGTCTCCTCTGCACACTCTTTTTTTTCTGACTACAGCCACTGCAGCTCTTCATCTTTTTTCAACTTCAGCTCGCATACATTTTCGTGTTTCTGTTGTCTTTGTAAATCCCCCAATTTGCCAAAAACTGATGGTTAATCCCCCTGGAAGGCTTCTTGAAATGACGTACCAAATGTTAATGCATGTCTTCTCTTTCTGAATTCTTATGCTGTTGAGTCATTTTTTTCATTTTCACCTTTTTTTTTGCTTTAATCTATGGTTCTAGAAATTCTCCTGTTCATTTTTAGAAAAGTTTACTTCTCTGTCGTCAAATAAATGTAGTTTTATGTACTGCAAGCATAGAAGCAAGTTATGAATTGATTCCTTTATTTATGTATAATGGATATGATGTGGATTTGTAATTATTTCCCCATACTTCTTTAAAGTATATGAGGTAAGGAAGTATCAATGAGCAATACAATGTGCGAAGCGTATTGTAGCTAAGATAGTGTTTACATTTTTTTCTTATTGAGATGTTTTTTGAGACTTTCATTTTTAGGGGTCTTATGTTCGATTTCCAAGATAATTTGGAACCAGTTATTAGTCCTAAAAATGTGTTTTCCTGAACTCTCCTTATTGGTACTCTATTTATATTTATTTGTTGATTGGGATTTTATAATTGCCAAATATTATAACTTTTGTTTCATTTAGGTTTAATGATAGCTATCAAGCCATTTTTTGCACAATTTGCAGTTCCTCATTAATATTGCTAATTTAGGATATCATAACTATCATTGCTATAAAATATATTTGTTTCATTTGCGTACAGCACAAGTTTCAATAATTTTGATACATTAAATATATACATGCTAAACAATTTAGGTCCTAAAACAGAACCTTGAGGAACAACAGAAGTAATAGATTAGTAGACACATATCGATCAGTGTTAACATACTGAATTCTTCCAGTTAAATAACTTTGTATCCATTTTCCTGCCATTCTTCAAATCCCATGTCGTTCTAATTTTAGCCATTTTAGTAGTATTTATTGACTCTGAAGCCATATTGTCTTTAATTGATTTTTGAATGTTTATCATAAAATTTTTCCAAGCACGAAATGAACAGGAAAAATGAAATTGGACTATACATGTTTTTATCACTATTTTTATTGAATGGTATTACTTTTGCTATTTTCATTTTATTGGGGGCATAGCCTACAGCCTTCTATATGTCATTTTGCATACTTTTACCATGTTCACCCCGTTTATTTAGGTTTATTTTTATTTCATCAAATTCTTTTTGGGTGAATAAGCTTGTTTTAATATATTGTAGCTCTTTGGTTACTGCATCAAATCTAGTCATTGATGTTTCCATACTTAACTTCACAAATCCCGAAAACTGTTGATTGAGCAGTGATCTCCTTTTGTTGTCACAGAAGTTGATTTACCTGTTCGACTGATACATAGTCTTCCTTGGCTTCTGGTTTCTTTTGGGAGCTACGTGGAGGCTGGGTGTTGGCGTCCGTCAGGCCACTGGTAGTTGCGCAGAGGCTGGGTGTTGCATGAGAAGATTTTGACTGATTCATAGCCCACTGATATTCCCCTGTCAAACTACTCACTTAAAGTCCTGGGATTCTTGTTATGTTTTGATTATGGATGTTTAGGGATTAGTGTTATGAAAATAGCTAGGTAGAGTAATCCAAACTGGTACTTAAGTTAAAGTAGCTTTACTTCAAAAAGTATTGCTCAAAATAGAAATAAAAAGTTTGAATCCAAATTTATATATATATATATATATATATATATATTTATTTATTTATTTCAGAGTAAATAAGTAACTGGTGACAAAAGGCTTCAACTAGTAACACTTTGTTAATTTAGGTGAAATGAACAAAAAATATCTTTCTCTTCCTTACTGTGTTTTTTTTCTAATATTTAAAGTCCTGGAAACATATATGGGCTCATCACTGATATGCAACAAGAAGCTTTTGCTTTCCTTTAATAGATAAAAACCTCATCAGGCATTGCTTCAGCATCCCTTCAGATCCAAACTTTGTACATGCATACATACTGTATGAAACGGTTTGATGGTATGTGTGTGTAAGAAACTATGAACTACGTCTCATACAGCCTCTCATATTGAAGGTTTTTTGCATTGATTCACTCAGTGTGATTTTACAGTCAAAGCTGAATTACTTCACAGTAGCCCATTATGTTTATATTTAAATTGAGTTATCTACAAATGTCCATACTGCACTGGATTTTACTGCATCCCTAGGATAAATGGTAAAAATGGATGGAAATAAAAGTAACTGGACAGTTACAACCAAATTTAACCGAGTAATAATTCTGGTTAGCCAAAAAAATAGTCTGAGAGGACAGTATTACTAATTACTGAAGTAAATGTAACTGTGTGGATGTTACTCGTTTAACCCATTTCTGACTATAAATCAAGTCCTTTCAGAGCAACTTCAGGGCATTTGTAGCATGTTTTTTTTTGCCCAAACACAGCATGTTTTGTAGACTTTATCTGGTCTCAACAGGAAGTTCTTCAGAGTTATTTTTTTTGGGGTGGATTCAGTTAATGTTATTAGGCAACAGAAGATTGGACCCGTTGCAGATCTGGAATTGGTGTGAAGATTTTGTATTTTTACACAGTTTCTCATCAGCTGGAAGTGGCAGCTACTCAGGACAGAAAAAACTTGACAGACCTGTACTTCAACTTCATCTTCTTCATTCTGTTGTATGAACTCTTTTTTTTTTCCCTCAAGTATGTTGAGGATTGTGTTTTGTTTTTTTTTTATTATTTCTACATGCTTTATTCACTTTTCTGCAACATTTAAAGAAGAGGTCTGACTGTTATCTCTATGTTTGTGGTGGCTGGGTTAGAAGGTTTGCTGGCAAATGTCTCTCTTTGTTTGTCTGTAAGCAAGCTTGTTAGGCTAATGGATTGTAGGTAGTCTGGATGGTGAAAGAAAAGAACCTAAAGTCTTTTATCATATTGCCTGATGTACATTATAATTAACTGGCTTTCCTCTTTTTCGGGAGATTCTTAAAGCAGATTCGCACATGTGTCTTTAATAATCATTCATCACAGCAGGATTGTTGTGGATTAGCTGGATCCACAAAGAAAGAAGAAGCCTGCGAGTGTTTTGATTCAAGTACCTATTAACGAATGTTCTGAAATGCTCTCCTGCATGTACCTCAATTACAATGATCCAATTGGAGTCTTGCAGGAAAAAAGACTTTCTCATGTGACCTTCTTGCTCTGTTTTACACATGAGCAGCACTTTTTTCTTTGTCCTCCGTGTGACAAATGCTGTTCTGATTTTTACAAAAAGAAACTGTGAGGCTGTAAAAAAAAAAAGAGTGATAAAAATATGAGGAAAATGTCCACGAGTTGCCTTTGGCTGAAGCTTTTCAACTAGAAGCTCGACCTGTTCTGTCCCAACAAAGCAAGCAGATGGATTCTCATAAATGTACTCTAATACGGATGCAAACACTCTCATTGGTAGTATGATTGGTGAAGGGAAAATGTTTAGTATTTCCCTGAAGTACATCCTTCCATACTCTCTACGATACCATCAGAAAAAACTAATGAATACAACTAACAGCTGTCATTCTAAAGTCATCTCAGGACAAATGTGGTCGAAATTATTTCAAATGCAAGTTTGATGTGTAATTTGTTATGAAAGAAAAAATGTTCAAGTTGTTTTTAACATGATATCAATTCCTATTACTTTTGCTTAAAAATTCATGCAATGATAGTTCTTACAACCAGAACATCCAACTTTAAGCTGCTGTTTAAAAAATAAAAAAAATTGTCTGAAGTTTTTACTCACTGTGGAGATTTACATTCTTACTTGAAAAAACAGTTATACTTTTTAATTACTAGGTTGTCAAATTCAGAGATTCTGGTCTTAAAAAGAGCTCAACTAAGCTCAACTTAGAGCTCAACTAAGCTGGGGTTCCTGACTGGGGCCTTTGGTGTAATCACTTTTTACATTAGCAGATAGAATGGGAACCAGCAAGGCCTTGAAATGAATTTAATAAACTTGTTGTCGAGCTTCTATTTTATGAGCTTTTAAAACTCACAACGACCTAAAACAAAAGGAAAATATGAAAGCAGAAAGTGTTGATTAAATTTCTCCTGGGATCACTTGAATTGTCTCTTGACACCAATCAACCACTGTTGTGTTTCAGAGGTTATTTTATTTCACTTGACAGAGAAACTTAATTCATATTGTTAGAGGAGTGACGACTGTTATTATTGTACAGTCAATTTTGCATCTTTTTTTAGCAACTTTAAAATGTAACATTTGGAAAGAAGGGCTTTGCAGTTTCCTCAAACTCCCTCATAATTGTGGTTCCCAAATAGTCTCACAGTCTAATGAAGCTACACTGTTGGTGTGGTGACAAAAAAAAAATCCAGTTTGGAGTGAATTATGCAGTTTGGTAACAAATTTTATGACAGGCTCCTGTCATAAAATCAATAATATGCAGCCTCTGCACTTTCTAAAAACTGTATGTCCATTTTTTTTATTGTTATTGGCTAAATTGCATTTAAGAAATTCTGATACTGTTTCACAACCCTTCTGTGATACTTCCTACAAATTTCAAAATTTTCAACTATAAATAATTAAAGGAAAGTTAACAGAGGGCTGCACGGTGGCGCAGTGGTTAGCGCTCCTGCCTCACAGCAAGAAGGTTCCCGGTTCAAGTCCTGGCTGGGGGACCTTTCTGTGTGGAGTTTGCATGTTCTCCCCGTGCATGCGTGGGTTTTCTCCGGGTACTCCGGCTTCCTCCCACCGTCCAAAAACATGCTTCACAGGTTAATTGGTTACTCTAAATTGTCCCTAGGTGTGCATGGGTGTGTGATTGTGGCCCCTGCGACAGACTGGCGACCAGTCCAGGGGTGTACCCTGCCTTCGCCCATGAGTAGCCGGGTAAGGCTCCGGCAACCCCGTGACCCCGAAAGGGATAAAGCGGATTGGAAAATGAATAAATGAATGAATGAAAGTTAACAGCAAAGACTGTAACTTCCAGGACATGTAAACTGGTGTTTTGTTTTGTTTTGTTTTTTGTAGTGAAAACAAAACAATTGTGTCTGCCTGCTAGGCCATGAGACTGTGGCTGTTTTCAAGGAGCCACTCCAGACGAGACATGCTAACCATGACAAGCCAGCTGGGAAAGAACGGGGCAGAAAATTGAAGCAACTCGAAAGTGTTTTAACGGCACAGCCTCGTGTTTACACAGGAACCCTAACAAATCAAATGAAAATGCCACAAAAGCGAGCTGTGAGTTAACACTGATTGCCAAGCACTGCAGACTTTTTATCAGTGGTGAAGTTATTAAAGGCTGCGTGATAAAAATGGCTGAGAACATTTGTCTTGAGAAGAAACAAGAGTTTGGCAATATTTGCCTGGCTTGTAACATTGTGATCTAAAGAGTTGAAGACATTACATCTTATATAAATGACTTTGGGTGTATAAATACTAGAGGGCATTTATTTGAGCTTTAGTTTCTCTAAATTTCCTTCAAATTCCTTTTAAACTGTTACACCTCTGTGAGGTATTCCCTTTTAAGGCCAAGTGAATGTGGCCTTCTGCTGTGTTCAAATGAGAATAGCTGCACAAACATTTGTGTTTGTCGATTTTAATGAAAAGTGACGGGGAGGAAGAGGCTGCAGCAGCAGCAATAATTCACAGCTCTGGCTGGACCTATGAACACCAGCACCTACCTGGAAGAATGGAGCCTTTTCTGAAGAAGGTTTGTCTGACACATTATGCTGCGAGGAGCAATACAACCAAAACACACCCTGTGGACAGTGTGTGTTTGTTCAGGTGGAATAAATGTGTGCATTAATGTTCTTGTGACCAGGAAGTATGGATTCAAGAGTTCTAAGAATTGGAAAGAAATTTCCTGAAATGGCACAGACTGATGGTTTAAATTAGGAGAGAATTCACAGGTGACCTGATGTTTTTGTTCTGCACAGAATTTGATGAACCACTGGCACAATCTCTATTACGATCCTATTATTGTCTTCTGTAAGATCACTTCCTGTCTTGAACTTTGTATTTTCATGTACTTAAATTTGCACAAGTAATTTTCACAGTCATAGCCTGTGCTTCAGTTTATGAAGACCGAGTCAAATAGTGGGATAGAGGGCACAGCGCAGACTTACCAGCATCAATGCTCTTCCAGATTGTTTTTAAGAATATTTTTTCATGAATGGGCAGTGTAGGAATATAATTGCATTAATATCAGCTGTTTTATTGATTTAAGTCCTTTACATCCCATACTTCATTTAATAATGATATTTGATTTGTTTTTAACAACAAAAAACATATCTATAATTAAACATGTAAATCAGTTTTATATACAATTTATCTAAGACATGATTTCATCTTGATCTTATTTAAACGCATAATTTAATTTTTCTAAATGACTAAACCAACATCTTACACATTTAATATCATATTTCTAACAAATTGTGTTTTTTTTTTCTGTAGTCTGTAACAACAAAGAAAAATCTGGAGGAATTACAGTGGGATTGATCAAAGTTAATGGAGGGACGGCTCTAAAGGTCGCCAATCTACTGCCATCATGCTTTCCTTGGTAGAGGATACATCATCCTTCTTAGGTATTTAAATACCGATGTGTCCAGTCAGCCAAGGTAGTAAGATTTCATCTGGAAAACCTACAAAGGTTCATTTTCCATGTTGGCAGGACTGCTCCACAACTCTCTGGATTTTGACCATTATGTTTGCATGAGAACCATTTCTCTCTGTCTTAGTCGTCATCCAATAACCGTTTTGTCTGCTGAGGCCCATCAGTAATGTGTTACTATGTATGAAATGTCATTATTTATGAGAGCGAGTATCGCTGATCATGTGAGGACACTTGCTGACTATTTCTATTCTTTGTTCCTCCACGCAAGACCAAGTGTCATGCTAATGTGCTGCTGCTAATAATAGAAAGCTTCATCCTGCCTCTGCCAATACCTGACTCAACGGTACTGAGGGAGTGAATCTTGTCTTCGTGTTTGTAGCTTCCCTAATGCTTGAAAAGCTGTCCATCCCTCCATCCTCCCATTACTTTTTTCCTTTCTACTCGCACTTGTCGTCCCCATATGTCTGTCCCCTCACTCCTCATTCTCCTTTCATATGCCTTTTGTCATTCTGTCCTACCTTTGTATGTCCTTTCACACCCTTCTTTGATCCTCTTCCTCGATCAGTAAGTTCCCCTCTTCCATGTGCTTTTTATGTTCTCATCTTTTTACTGCATTTCATAGTCTTAACATTTTTCTATCCTTTTTATGGGGGCTGTTAATCCAATTCAATGAAATAAACTGCCATTTTAGATAAATGATCCCGTTTCATTAGGTTTATTCACATAGAGCCAACTCAGACACAAGGTCATCTCAAGGTGTGATAGAGAAATCAAGCCAGACAGAACAAAAGATGTAGTTCAATCCATTTCATCTCAGTCTGAGTCATGATAATTGTTCTTTAAATGTCTTATTTAGGAATCAAGAGATGACATTAAACATTTCTCTGGTTCAAGCATCTTTCCTGGGAAAACCCTTTTTGACATTTGAGAGGATCAACTAAGACAGCCTCTAGTATAAGGACACTCAGACCTGTTTACACAACAAAGCTTTCCAGGTTTTAACACATAATGACTAAAAAAGCATTCATGTTTGTGTTGTAAAATACTCTAAAAACTGAAATATTACTGTCAGGTAGTTTACAATCTGAGTTACAGTGGTCACTACTTTTTTCTACACAACTTACAAAGAGTACAGTAAGTTACCAATAAATTAAACAGGAAAATGAGAAACTGATCAGTCTTCATCTACAGCATTGACTGTACATGAGAACTGGACTGAGTCTAATGTCACTCATAGAAAATGACTTGCGACTACAAAGAAATTAGATAAATTCAGTTGCCATTGTTTTCCCAGTAGGACACCGCCATGTTGGAGCCAGACGACATCAGTAAGCAGTGATTGGTCTGAGTCGGTATAAATCAAAGTTTCTATGGCAACCACTCTCACCAATCAGAAATTATATTTTTAGAAATCCTCTCCCTTACAATAGAATCTGTCAGTCAAACTTTTCCAAAAAAGCGACCACATACATTTGTTGAGGCATCTGATTGGTCAGTTTATAACTTGAATAATTTACCCTACATTAAAAAAAAAATGGTAAAAAAATGTGGATTAGCAACATGTTAAAAACAAGGTAATAAGTATTTAAATCTAATAAAACGGTTATTCTGACAAATACAATCACTAAGTAATAGCTGTTAATTTTTCAATAGAAGTCTATGGGATTTTGGCTTCTTGAAGCCCTCAGGTACTTCCTGTTTGGAGCGCCCAGCGGGAGGGGTCAATTTCCTATACTGTCAATTGTTTGTATGGTCGGGTCTACCTCAACCTCTACCTTATTTTTTAGTTGCAGCCCATATTGCTTTAAGCATTGGAAATGCTGTATGACTATGGATATCACATAATTGATATCGAAGCTCCAGAGAAGATTATGTTCTGGGAACAGCGCGAATTGAGCAGAGCAGTGCGGCTGGCACGAGTTTTAAAAAAATCTGAACTCTGGGAAGGTGGCTGCGTCTCCTCAACCAATCAGGCACTCAGCTTCAGGCATGTGACGTTTTCAGTGACAGCGAGGAGAAAACATCCAATATGGTGGATCCATCCGTAGTTCTCCTGAACTTCCATTCATTTTCTTAACCCGCTGTATCCCTTTCTGGGCAGCGGGGTTTCCAGATCCCGTCCTGGTTACTGTTGGGTGAAGGCGAGTACACTCTAGAGCAGGGGTGTCAAACTCAAGTCCTCAAGGGCCGGCCTCCTTCTGGTTTTCCAGAAATCCTGCTGAATTTTCTGCTGATACCTGGATCAGGTGTGTTTCGCCAATAAGGAGCTTCAATGGCAGGTTGGTTGGAAAGCATGTAGGACACCGGCCTTCGAGGCCTGGAGTTTGACACCCCTGCTCTAGAGAGTCTGTTGCAGGACCTATGGAGCTGTAGTGGACACGCTCACTATACCAGCTCCCGTGAGAGAAGCTCACGGCCAGACAGAGGGCCGCTGCTGGATGGGAACGCAGTCTGCCCAGGCCTCCTGAACTTTATGATGCTTTTCTTATTTTCGTTGAGACAATAATAATAATAATAAAAAAGGTCCCCTCATTTTGTTCTTACAGCATTATTATTTTTGCCCTCTCATGTTAATGCGCGACAGTAAGCATATGAACTTGGTGAAAGAGAGACTGACATGCTGCAGAAACGGCCATCAATCTGACACAGCAGCAGGAGAGAAACTCACGGGAGCTACCAGGAGACTCTAAATGTTTTCATGAACCCAAACATGGAGACATGATCACTGATGTTTTTGTAGAGCTCTTCGAAATAAATAAGCCAGATCTTTAAACATCATCCATGTCTCCCATGCATTGTTAAAAAGATAAACAGATGAAGCTCCGTGTAGCAATCAGACTGCAAACATTAGCTGCTAGCTCCTCCCATACGCGACCAAGGTGGCGAGCTTAGGGAACACGTTTTTGGTCACGCAGCTAGCAGTGAATTCACTGCGCGGCAGAGGAGGGGCAGGCCACACAAATTGGCTGCATGAATCACGTTCGGTGGGAATGCACCTTTAAAGTGCTCCAAACTTAATGTAGCAAGGCAGCAATGTTTTTTTTTTTTTTTTAAATTAAATTTGAGACGGAGAGTCAACTTTTTCAGCAACTTTTAATGAACCCTTCCAGAGAGACAGACAGGACCAGAGCTGTCTACTAAGCAGCTCACAACTCAGAGTGATGTGTGTGAACTGTTTTCAGCAGTATAATTGTGGGGGTAAAACCTGTGTGTGTGTTCACTGATGGCTGTTCATCAGATGTTTCTCCTGATGATTTTTATGAGATTCAATGAATAGCCCACCTTCTAAAACATACCTGTGGAGAGCTTCAAATGGGAGTTACCCTTTTTTAACATAACCAATTGTACATAATAGATGTGTGTAAAGAGGAAACAGGTTTGTGAGTCAGATGGTGTGTCTGCAACAGAAGCAGCCTAATTGATGTCATCTGTCTCAGTTACCTTGATGCAGCGCTCTTCCTATTTTTTTGTCTTACTTTCATCCTCTTTGTTTGTTGGTGTTGTCTTTGCTCTTTCCTCTTGTTTTCTGTCTGCTTTCATCTTCAACCTGTGCAATAATTGTCTCTAATTAAGACATGATTTTAAATGGAAAGCTGCATAAATCAAATCAAACCAACAATAATAAAGTCATGAACAAACCCCTAAAAATAGTACAAAAATATGCCAACAGCTTGATCAATAAAAGATCATTATTATTCTTTGTTATTGTGGTTTTATTCTCTGCAGTTTGAGTTTTGTGACTTCATTTGGTAAGAAGTTATTCCAGAACTGCTATGCTAAACAAGAAAAATAGGTTATAAAGTAAACCAGCATAGGACAATGGAAATGAAGCATCTTCAGATTTATGTGTACAATTTCTTACAAAATCAGCCTATCAAAAAAATGAAACTAAATACACTCCTTTTAGCTTTAGGCTCTTTTTTAAACACATATGCAAATACGTGCTTTTTCTAATGAAAGCTGAAATAAATTAAAGAACTTCAAAGTAAATAAATTAATGAGTATACATGTTGAACAGTGGGTGGTAGAAGTTAATTATGGGTGATAATTGTAAAACAAGATGCAGAGTCCGTTCATAAACAGCTTTATGTTGATGTTTGTGAAACTGTTTTACATATTAGCACGGAGAGAAAACATTATTTTATTATTGATTTCAGATTTCTTTAAGGGTCCTGCTGGTATAAAATGGGAACCCAGTGTTTACCGTTCCTAATTTAACTTCTAAACAGCAGGAAAAAGACTGAACCCTAAAAATCTGAAAACATTTTTACCAGAAACCCTGACTCCTTGTTTTTCTGTCTGGACTGCTTTGAAAATGGCTTTGTCAAATCTTTGATTGTGCTCTTATCTCTGCTAATATTCTTATTTTTATGATTTTGTATCTAAAACATGGCTGTCACAGTAGTTCTTTAAGCAATCAGTGCCCCCACACTTTTTTTTTTTGTTTTGTTTTCCAATCTGACATACGAGGTGGTTGTGCTTTTATGATAGAATTATTTCTTTTTAAACAGCTACTATACTGGGAATGCTACTGTTTTCTCTTATTAATTTATTTTTTCTTTTAAGGCACATAACATCTAAAGAACCAACATGTTGTTGGTTCTTTAGGCTTTCAGGGCTGTAGAGTCATTTTTAAAAATGTTTTTTTCTTTGTTTAGCTGTTTCCTTTGAGATTGCAGGCCTACCTTCTGCACACATCAGATTGTTGGGATGAGATTGAAGCCAAACTTCTGAAGTTAGTTTAACCTGAGGTCAAATATTTTTATTTAAAAAGGAATGTTTTCTGGTGCAACATTGGTTGTGAGAGAACAAAAAAAATACCACACTGTTAAGTGAAAATGGTAGAAATGCAGTGATAATGAGATGTACTCACAGCTTTAGTTATGAGTTAAACAAAGATTGACACGCCTGTTGATAATATTTCCAGAAACTTCCATATTTCCTTTGCTTCTTCTAAAAACGATAACCAACCCCACCAACATATTTGGCTTAGAATGTCTCATCTCATTTAGTGCAGAGTTTGCTTACTTTTTAGTAGAAAAAAAAGTGTCACAATAACAACAAAAAAAAAACGTGATAAAATTTGCAGCTTCCACTGTAATTTTAGTGAAGCTACACAGACCTTCTCTTTCACAGCTCTATTCTGATATATGAAAGACTTGGTGTCACATAAGTCTTGCCGAGCACAAATTGAAATTATTAATTTCAAATGGTTGGCACTTCCATGAATTAAAAGTGAAGCCATCGTCACTGCAAAATCCGAATCCCTGATTGGTCAAAGTTTGAGTTCATTTAACTTGGAACACGCTTTAAATGGCCGCATGTTTTGTACGTAGAGCCTGAAAACGGTCAAAGAAATTTGCGTGGCTAAGCGGGAGCTTATGCGGGAGTTTTGAACACAAAAGCTTGAAAAGTGCATTCATATAGACTTTTATTGGCGGCTTGAACAGGTGCTGCTGAGGCCAGTAAAAAAGCTTAAGAATCAACTAGTTTATTGAAAGAATGTCTTCAGCTCCTAACAAAATGAAAACACAAATTCCTCTTAAGATTCCTTTTTCCCTGGATCCCTGAATACAATTACAGACTCATGTTTGAACTTTCTTTGTTTGGGGGCGGGGAAAATATAGAAAAATCATACTGATCAAACAGAGCTGCTTTTCTAAAGCAAGCAGCTTGAAGACAAACTTTAACTAGGCTTAAGACAACACTGCAGCATTACACTAGATTTGACTCTGCCTCTGAACTCGGCTCATTCATGTAAACAAGGACTTACAGAAGTTCTTGTTTTTGATACACGAAGGAAAGGTTGTGGTTAACTGAAGAGCTGAGGTCCAAAGAGGAACAAAGACCAAAAGTCAAGTTGAAAAGTTAATTAAATATAAATAAATCTGCCCATTTTTGTTTAGTGTTTCATAATCTTTTCACAAGTTGGAAAATATCTGATCGTCTTTGCTTCTGTCAAGTTAATATTGTTTAGAAGTATTTATTTAAATATTTGTCTGCAAACTTTCTTCTGTGTCTGACAGTCTGGTTCCAGCTCATCTCCTCAGAAAGTGGACTCCTTCAGCCCCTCCTCTGCCTCCACCAGCACAAAGGTGGTGGAGAAGAAGCTTCTATCTAAAGACTCCATCCTGTCTCTTTACGCCAGCAGCTCAGTAGGCATTCAGCCGCAGCAGAGCCAGAAGCAGCAGCAGTCTACAGCAGGACAAGGTATCACAACCCACTTCTTAATAATACCAAGTTTTTGTGACTTTGTAACTTTTCCTCTGAAAAACAAAATGTTTCTTGAAAAATTTTAGTAACACATGACCCATGGCAGGTCAAATGATGTTTGATGCTGCAACACCTGTTAGCATGAACTAACTCACAGCAAACCCTCATTTAGTAGGTTTCCATGTTGTCCACAGGCTAATTACATACAACGATCTGTATATTTTGCAGAATAGAAAACAAAATTAGAACTCTTTCAAAGTGTAAAACTATCATCTGTTCACAAGTCTTAGTTTGCAGTGTGGCGCCAATTTTTTAAGTCAGAAATCTTTGTTCCTGCTCAAACTCCTGATCTGGCACTAATGTCTTTAAATGTAGATGGTCAATGGTCTTGTGAGCATTATTCGTTATTGGGGGCCTCCTTATACTAGATTTTTAATAGTGTAGTTGCTGGCATCTTGGCCAGCTGTGTTGTCCTCACATCCAACTAGAAATGGGAAAATACAAGAGGCAAACAAGCCTGAAAAATGATGAAACTCTCCCAGTAAGGTTATGTTGCTCAAGATTTGACATCACCTGTCAATCAAACCACCACCCAACCATCCAATTGGCATTTCAACCTCCAAAATAAAATGCAACGATAAACTGGATTGCTACTGGTCATGCATGTTAAAAGCTGAAGTTATGCTTGAATGACTGCAGATTTGCCTCAATAATGAGTCAACTAATGAGCCAGACACACTGGACACTGTTGCAGTGCAACTGGTAACTGTGGTGTTGAGTGTGCTGCTGAAAATAGAATTTATTGTCAATCAGTGTGGTAACAGAAGATGCACAGCACCACTTGCTGCTCCGCTAAACATTGAGTTCTCCTGTGCTACTACATCTAAATCACATACATTAATTCAATTTGCTGGAAACCAGACGGAGTATTCAGACTGGACACATATGGTCCTCATAAAGGGAGGTTTGTTTCCCCTGATAATCCAGAACAAAATTTCAGTCGCAGTAATAGTAAAACGTGTTGTACCTGACGTTGATACAAACGTTCAAAATTGGTCAGTGAAATATAAAGTTTGCATAAGTGAACTATCCCGACAAAGATAGCAAAGTTTAGGACTTTTATTATTCTTTCTCTCGTTGCTTTGCCCCACCCTAATTCCTGGCCAATGATTGAGGATCTCTTTTGTCACGTGATTTTGTATACAAGTTTTGGTTTGAAACAGGAAAGTCCAGCTGACAACAGTCTGAATACAGGAAAAAAAAAAGGTTCAGGGCGCAATCCGGACCAAATTAAGTGGCCTCAGTCCGGACTGAAGCAATGGATTTTTACAATCTGAATACACCCAGAAAGTATCAAATTGTGCATTTCCAACAAAGAAGCACATTTCAGAAAGCAGCAAATCTTTAGAGATGGCCATGTTAAAAAGCCCAACTTTATACCTTTCTAGTTTGTGAAACTTTTTCAAGTAACTTTTTAAGTATTAATTATGAAGACAACTTGTCCATATGCCCAGTGTATTCCCTTCCCACTTCACAGATTATCCACCCTGTGTCTTTGGTGTGGACCTTGAGTAAACTTGTGACATCACAAATTTCAAAAAATGACCCAACAATGGCTCCCTGTATGTATGAAATTTATTTTATGTGTTTGAAAATGTTTAAATGATGTTGCCTCGTCGTGCCTCCCTGGGGTCCTCTCCCTGTGCACTCAAGCACAGATCTTAATGAGGCTGGTCAACTTCTCCTGCACGTACCAGGGTCCAAAAGGGAGCTCAACTGGGATCAAGCTTTCTCAACAGGAGCACTTAAACTCTGTAGCACGTTGCCACATTTTTACTCTGACCTTTAACTAAACACAAGACTCTACTCTGCATTTCTACTTGTTTTGTCTTATCTTGTGTTACATAATTTTATATGCAAACATTCTTACAATGCCTTATTGATTTCTTCATTCATTCATTCATTCATTTTCCAATCCGCTTTATCCCTTTCGGGGTCACGGGGTTGCCGGAGCCTAACCCGGCTACTCATGGGCGAAGGCAGGGTACACCCCTGGACTGGTCGCCAGTCTGTCGCAGGGGCTTATTGATTTCTTGATTATGTAAAAGTAAAAAAAAAGATAAAGTCCCACTAGTTGTCACACACCTAGGTGTGTGAAATTTATTCTTCAAATTTGACCCATCCCCTGGAGGAGCGGTGAGCTGTAGTCATAGCTGCGCTCAAGATCCATTTGGTGTTTAACCCCCAATCCAAACCCTTAATGCCGAGTGTCAACCAGGGAGGCACTGGGTCCCATTTTAGAGTCCTTAGACTGTAAAGTAAGTCCATAGAGTCCTTGGTATGACTGGATTAGAACACCCAAACCTCCAGTTCCAGGGCAGATGCTCTACCACAAGGCCACTGAGCTGTACTACTTGTTTAGCACTTTATGTGTTTGTGTCAAAGCTTTATAAATAAAGTTTTGTAGGGTTTTTAAGTATGTGTTAAAAAAAAAAAGGCTGGTTAAAAACAAACACAAAAGAAAACACCAGAACCAGAGCAAATGTCAATGCCATTCAGATTTATTGGAAGGTAACATTTGTCAGGTTTAGTAAACAGGACAACAAGCCTCAGCTTTTGGAATGCGATTAGATTTTCACTGTGTTAGAATCACATACGCTTTCATAACTTTGTTCACTTTTGCAGCATTTGAAGAAATGCTTAATAATGCTGTTTTTTGTTGTTATGTAGCAGGTGCATACGTGGGCCAGCCTCAGGTGCAGTTTGCTCAGTGCTTCGCCCCCTCTACGGCTGCAGGAGCTCCTCCTACTGCTTTGGTGTCGGCAATGACGCTGACCAACGGGGGCTACATGGGCGTGCAGCAGCAGGGCGGGCCCCCAGCTAACCAAGGACCAAACATGTACAACTTGCAGCAGGGTCAGCAGTGGAGCATGAGCTCGGTAACACACTTCTACTTAGATTTTTCTCCTCCATTTACAGATGGAATTTCTCCCTTAACTTATCGTTGTAATCAGATTATTAATCTGATTTTGCATTGATATTTTAGGGGTTTTTTTCAAATTATTGTAGAGTCCATGCATCAAAACAACCTTTGTGTATTGATCTGACTTTTCTGACATATGTGATAGTCCTTATTAGAAGATGCTAAATCTGTGCAGCTCATGAGGTATTTAAGAGTAGAAGGCATACAATTAAAAAACAATCTTTATCACCATGGCAATGTGAGGTTATCCTGAACGAGTGCCAGAAACGCAGCAGCTAAATTAATTAAAGATGAATCCATTAAGACACAGCTGACTGATTACCAGTCTGTCTAAAAATGTGAGATACCTGCAGCTCTGTTACACTGATGCTCGCAACTTTCCTGACAGTTTTTGCTTAAAAAAACACTTGTTAAAATAACCACGATTGTGACACTATAGTGCCAGTCAAGTGTAGATCAGTTCTGGTTACCAACTGGCTTTAGCTAAAATTGTTTTACCATTCTACTGTCATTCAGCCAGTAAGAGGTTGTTGGATGTTGGGGATGATGCAAAGTGTAAAGTGCCTGCACCTCAGTACTGTGGGAGTAGCTTTGTTTTTGCTGTTGCCCAAGATCAACTGGTGTTTAGCGGTTACTAAGCCATTGAAAAATAACAGTTCATGGTGAAATACAGTATAGCAATGAAGTAAATAAAAGAAAAGATGAAGGTAAAGACATTTCAATAAACAGTACAGGTGGGAGCTTTATTCTGACTTTGATTCTCTCCGTGCTTCTGCCCCTTCTTCTCTGGATGAGCCAGCAGGTGTCAGGTTCGGCAGTGAGCAGTGCTGGACCCCCACCACCAACCACTTTAAACCAGTCAGGCATTTCTACAGCCTCACCAGCATCCGGTCAGACCCTCAGCAATCAGCTGTGGAAGTGAGGACGTCCCACAACCAAGAGCAGAGAACATAGTGCAGGGACGGTCCACCTGTCCCAGAACCAACTCGCCTTTACTATGGTTCTTTAAGAAGACCAGGAGAACAACATAATGAACGGAGTGAGGAAACACATGCCTGCTGTCTCCTGTCTTTGTTTTACGTTTGTCCTCCTTCTTTCCTTCTAGTTGTTGTCAGAAAAAAGACAAGAGTGATGAAAGGTGTTGGGTCAACAGCTTCAAGTTGTTGTGGTGTGTTAACATTAGCTTTTGTGGTAAATAAAATGGACAGTTAGTGACTAGTGCTTCATTATCTAGAGTAGTTATGGATATTTTGTGGTTGGTCTGTGCTACCCCACCCCAGCTCTCTCTACAGCGTGTATCGTAGCCCCTCTACCTCTGCAGAATGTCTATTGTTGGTGTTCCTGTGAAATGGTGTGGGCCTCCCAAGCTTTTAGGCTGCAGGAAAAAAAGTCAAATCATATAATTTTCTGAATGAAAAAAAAAAAAAGAAAAAGAAAGGTAGATAAGGCTTTCTGTCAAATCAGATATAATGAATATGAGTCTAAATCTGCTCAAACTGTACATGGTATCACATTTTTCCCTGGAAAAGAACAGATTCAAGCAGAAGTAGTAGTCCTACACAGGGGGAGCAAATTCTCTTAAAAATACGTTCAAAAGATCAGTTTAAAGATCTGTTAATCTTAATGCAGATCTTTTTCTATCATAAAACTATTTGATGTTTATTTTATTGCGCAGAGTAAAGCTTACAACCGGACATTATTGCAAAGCTCTAAAGCCCTTTGGCCATCAGTGAGGTACAGTGGTCCCGCTGCTTCTGAAATACTCAGTGGAACTTCACATTTTACTGAAAGTGAAGCAAGACTGTGAACTGCAGTAACTATTTTTGGAAAACCCAGTTTTTTTTCTTTGTAGGGTAAATTTTTTTTTTTTGTATTTTCAGTTTATGCAATAACAGCATTATTAAACCAAGACGTTTCATGTAATCCTAGTTCAGAAAACTGTGGAAAGGTAACCTTAAGTAATCCTGTGCACTAAGCTAATCGTGATCTTTTCTGGGTTGAAGTCATCATTGATGTTTAATGAAACAAAATATTCAGTTATGGCAGTCATCTGTCTTAACATTGGACAGATGTCAGTGATGTACCTGACCTATGCCTTATTTATCAGTCTTTATAGTAAATTATTAGGACTGTATAAACCCGAGGAAACAATTATATTAAGCCATGATAAAATAAATAGGTTGGGTGTTTTTTCTAAATTTGTCTGAACTGTACATTTAGCGTAAAGGAAATTGCAGTAATTTACTATCATGTAGTGAAAGGAGGAGGATGCAGAGGTGAAGGTTAGGTGGAGTTCTTTGAGTTGCTGTGGCGATCTCTAAAGGAGTAGCTGAAAGGCAAAGACAGTCATTTGTTATCATTTAAATTTTAATCAACCTAATCAACTTTTATCTCTGCAAAAAAACAAGCAGCTGAGATGCTCTTAAACGAGATAAGATCGTAAGAAAACTCTTCAAGCAAAATGTACATTTTCTTTGTTAAAAAAGCGTGTTCCTATAGCATTTTCTCCCTTCACACATCCTCTGAGGCTGCACTTCGTCTTCGCTGCTTTTTTGACAATGTCAAAGCAAACAGTCGCATTCTGAAGAGAAAACTCCACCCAGCTGTCAGAGAGACACTGTTGTTGTCGAAAGAAAAATCCTGTCAATGCTAGAAAATGTTTCATGTCTCAGGTAAACTTTATATGTATCTCGTTATCTTTAATAGGTTAATTATATGCATATTGTTTTCTTTTTGACACAGCAGGACCGTCTGTGTATTTCTTCTCTCTAAGGTGCTGGAGCCTATCCTCTCTGTCTATGTCAGTCAAAGCACCATTCTGTCATGAAATCTAAAATCATTATTAAGACAAAAGTAAACAAAAACCTGCACTGCTCTGCATGCAGTGAGAAGATCTGAACTACAGAAGGGGTTATGTCTGTGTTAAAGAACAAAAAAATTACACCAGTTAACTTACCAGTTTGTTTATTCTGGTGCGCAGTGGATCTGTGTAAAGCATCAATACTAAATATATGACTATTTGTCAATTTTGCCATAACTGATGAATTGCCCGTTAAACATAAGTGACCAAAAAAACAAGAAACAAAAGACAGTTGTACATTTGAACCTTAAAGAAGCTGGAGCATCTTTGTGATCTGTCAGTATCCTGCTGTGGCTAGCCAGCTTTCCTGCTAAACCTGGTTTAGTTAAGACACAATTCCAATAAGAAGACTTTTCATTAAACTCCTGGGAATCCTACACTAAAATATTAAAACAGATCACAGAGAACATGAAAACACAGCTGTCAAGAGATGGAAAGTTTAAGCAAATATAGAAATAAAAAGTATAATAATAGGCACTCGCTTTTGTGTCACAGAAATTGTTTGCATGTGAATTAATTCCGGCTCAGGCGTCAAAAACTTTTCGATTTTGTCTCTGCGAGCCAGAAAACAGAAGGAAATGTTTGATAATTATGCAACCTGTGAAAATAAATTATTATATTTTGTAGACTAAACTACCCAAATGTCATCAGGTAAATTTATGCCCTGATTTTTCCTGGAAACTGTGAAATGTGTTATTTATTTGCCCACTTTTTTTTATGTTGTCTCAGTGACTAATGATTTTTTTAAGCTCAGTGAAATACACAGAAAAATTGTTTAAAGATTTCTATTTTACAAATGTATTTACTAATCATGTCTCCCAGGTCTTTATTTAGTAAATAAAAAATACATGAAAAATAAGGGAAAAGGAAGGCAAAAACAGGATAATGGAAACTCAGCCAAGTTGACTTTTAAAATGATCAAGATTTTCTAAACTGGTTTGATTAAGGACCCACTCCAATCTTCTTTTGACCCTATTGCAAAAGCGTTCCCAGTGGTCTTTGAAATTTGGTTTTGCCAAAATAAAAAATAATAACCTGAGTTTTTTTCTGGGACATAGTTTGTGCAGAGCGGCAGTAGTTTACCAGAAATTCACCTCTAAATCGTGGGTGGGATCGTTGTTGCTGAGCAAAGCAGGGTGTTTTTGGCCAACCCTTTTCTACAGTCTTTTTTTTGTCTGTTTCTGATTCCCAAATATTTGAAAAAAGAAATACTCAGAAATGCAATTTTAGGCTGAATTCTCTTTATAAATGTTCTCCATCAATAGAAAAGAATGCCTAAGAACATGTTAAAAACACCAAAAACAACATTTTCATTGGAGTAGGTCTTTAATGTCATCCTAAGGAGCCATGTTGCTGGAAGCAAAGAGATATTGCCTGAGCACCTTATTATCTTAACTTTAAGCATTAGCAGTGCATCATTTTTAATGTCTTATTATCGACAAATGGAAGACCTTGTAAAAAATCTGTTCCACACCATCCAGCCCAGAGTCGCCCAGAACTTCCAACATCTTGTTTTGTCCTTAAGTTGCTCAGTTGTCTGCAGCTGTCTTCTAGTGATTCACATGACTGTGGCAGGTATTTCCCAAAAATCAGATTTAAATAAAGTTTTACACTGCTAGCCTACCTGGAACCACAGCAGTTCATTGTCTCTCACTTTGTGGTTTTGCCTTTCAGGTTGTTGTCGGGAAGCGGCTCAGATGACAAAACCTTTGGTCTGAGTCCAGGTGTTTGCACTTTTGTCTTAACAAGTTTACTCCTAAATGCTTTCCTCCCCGTGCAGTAAAGGAATCTGTAACGTTCGACTGTACGCCATGTGTTGTAGTGAGTGTTGTGTGTACCAGAAGAGAAGCACAGTCAGTTAGTTTGTAGTAAATAAACTGATGGGTTTCCCAGCAGAGGCTGCCAGGACTCTAAGAAAAACCAGTATGAAGGCCATGGAAGTGTCTCCTGTTAAGTCCTAGAGAAGATGTCAGATGGAGAAACTCATTCCTCCAACATGCAATAACTGAAACCCACTCTGCTGTTCCTGTAAATGTTCTGAGAGACAGAAGCACAACTATGTTCTTCAGAAGAGATCAATAAAGATATGTAAGATCAATCTGTCTGTTGTTGTCTTTCTTAGTCTACTTGTGTTAGACCAGCTGTGTGTCCAGAGCAGAGTCTCTATTATTGTCTGCCAAAAACAGCTGCAGCTCCGTTCAAAGAAGTTGTTTGCTTAAAGGAGAGCCTGCACATCTGCTCAAAAAAATCCAAACAAATGTGAAAACCTGTTGCAAATCCATCTTCACTCAAGCAGAAGCGGGAACCCTGCGCAGCAAAAATGTAATCAGACTGGAAAATAACCAATAAAAAACAAAATGTGACCTTCTGAAGTCACATGTGAAGAACATATTTGACTGATGTGCAAAGAAATTGTCTAGACCTTGTTAGTTATTCTCTCACAGAGAAAAACTTGATTTTTTGTGCATTATATTAGTAAATGTTTGCACAGGATTGTGGGTTAATCTTTATTAAATTCTTCCTGAAATAAATGATGATAAATCCTGAAAATTCCATTTCCAAATGAAATCATTGATAATGTACTTCAAATTCAGTCCAAATGAGAAGATGGCAAAGGAGGCTCCTCTTTGTTATATACCATCAGCTGGGAGTGTCTTAAGGTAGATTTACAAAACATTGAATAACCAGGAAGAGATTAAAGCTCCACTTTTGACACAATCAGTTGATTCTGAACAGTAAACATAACAGGTAAGACATATAAATGATTTGCAAGCACACAATCTTTGCACATTTTTCATACAATAATGTAGTAAGATGACAAAAAGTGTAAGTTACTGAAGCTTTCCAGTTCCTGTTACGGTGAGATTATTTAACTTTTTGTATCTTAAATAAAACAGAGACTTTAAGCTCTAGTTGGATGTATATAGTTTATTTGTACATCTGACGGCAAAGAGGACAAATGTGGGGCGATTGTTCTAAATTTCAGGCTAAGAAATTGATGCAACACTTTAGGGTAACTTTTGAAAAAGACAAATCAACACAACATGCTCCATCTGTCCATCTGTGTTGTTCATTTCATCATCAACCCATGATGGCCTGCAGGTCCTGTTGATAGTTTTCAATCATCCTTTTTTTTTTTTTTTTTTTTTTTTGTGAGATTAAAGTATCTCCGCTTTTTTAAATTGTGAGGGGACCTAATTGGGAAAATCAATTGATCCTTGGTAAGTTTTAGTGTTTTTTACCTAATTATTTTATATCAGCAACATGTGTTTTTCCACAGTGATTTTTTTTCCTGTCATAACAAAAATAACATTTCTGGCATCACTATTGCAGATCTATATGAAAGCAGCTGTTAGTAAGTTTACACTTTTACTTGATTTTTCCTGTTTGAAAACCTTCACTCGGAAAAACACTTCAGTTAAAGAGAAATAAAACAACAATGATGTACACAACACAGAAAACCACACAACTTCTGAGAGTAACATCTCTGAATAGATAAGATCAAAACCAAACAGACGATTTAGGTAGAAACATCTCAAAATAAGTGTGAAGCACAGAGGTGAAGGCATGATGATAAGGGCTCATTATGCAGAAAATCCGAATGGTGAGGCTAAAGGAAATAGCATTTCAGGCAAATCAGTATCTTAAAGCCTAAAAATAAACATTTTTGGATAAAGACACAGTCATACAGAAAATATGATTCATTCATATTGCTGCCAATCCCACATTTTAGTGCTGTGGGTTGTTGAGTTCTGATGGCGCCAGACATTTTTCTCCCATTTTGGTTAAGTTTTTTGTTGAACAAAAAATTATTTTATTTTTTCAAAATGTTTAATTTAGATTTTAGTTGTGTATGCCTATATCTTTAAATAATTTCTGATAAAGCAGTTTTTTTTTGGTAGTTTTAAAAGCACCTTTTGCTATAACATCAGAGGTCAAGCACAGTTTTATTTATTCAAGAACTGAAGTTCAATTGTTAAAAGAGCTTTAAATAGTTTTACATTGTTTTTATTTTGACAGCCTGTCATCTTGAACATCTTTGTTTGCTGTTTCTTTCTTGACACATCTTAAATAGTGATGCCAGCATACAAGTATTAACATTCATTTTTGAGTAAACGTGAGTATAAATGGTGCTACCGTGACAGATGAGAAAAAATACAGGAAATAACAAACAAAAAAAAGTACAATGGGTATGATTTTTACGTGCACACTTTTAGACATGAAGTCACTTAAGTGTTTCATACGTGAGGGGCCTTAGCCGACTGCATGTCTCACCTTCTGGTTGACCTTTATGGGTTAAAGCTACGATGAAATCAAGAAAATTGTGCTGCCCTTTTACAATAAAGAATGAAATAAACTTTACTTCTCAAGATATCAACTGAAGTTTATGTGAAAGCTTGACAAAAACTGTATTTTTTCACCATTTAAAGTGAAGGCTCGAGTTTTAGTTAAGGAAAACACAAAGCAGAAGGCTTTGAAACTTTTTGGGAATCTTACTAGGTGAATGAGGCCTGATTTCAGCAGTAATTGGTGAGTTTTTATATCATTTTATATCATTTTGATTCTCTGTGAAAATCGTTGTTTGGATACACTTAAAAATGTGTGTGTCCTGCTACTCATGAGCTGTTGGTGCTCAATCAGGTCCTCACACAACCACAGAGAGTCATCATGAAATTTGTTTTTGTCCTTAATTCAGTTTAATTGAATCAGACAGGAACTAATATTTGGGAAGTTTTGGCAAAAACAGATATATCGTTCAGAGTTCATGAATATTAATGTCAAATAATCAATTTAAAAAAGTTTAAAAAAATACAATTCCACCTAAAATCTGTTTTATGAAAATGTGGTTCGTTTTGTGTTGCAGATTCACCCTAACACAAATAAGATATTTGAAAAATAGAGTTTGAATACATTGCCATGTTGTTTCCAGGAATGGGAAACTGCTCTGTTATATGCTTTTACTGAAAAAAATGAGACAATCACAATGAGTGCATGTATGTCACAACTGGGAGTGCTCGAAATGTGGCAGGTGACATTTAAACCAAAATTTAATTAGACATTCATAATTATATAAATTAAGGGATCTAAATCATGCTATTCTTAAGTCATCCATTTTCTAAACCCATTTTGTCCCTTTTGGGGCCACAGGAGCCTAACCTGACAATTTCCAGGTAAAGGCAGGTCACCAGTCTGTTACAGGGCCACAATCACACACCCATGGGCAATTTAGAGTCACCAGTTAACCTAAGAAGCATGTATTTGGATAGTGGAGTTCCCAGAGAAAACCCTCACATGCACGGGGAGAACATCTAAACTCCACACAGAAAGGTTCCCCAGTGGTGACTCTGTTTCAAGTCCCCCAGCCGGCTCTTGAACCGGGAACCTTCTTGCTGTGAGGCAAGAGCGCTGACCACTGCTCCTCTGTGTACCCCTTATTCTTAAGCCTTTCAGAGCAAACTATATCCATAAATATGATCATAAATTACCTTTGGCACACTTAAGGACAAATTGTTTATGAAATATGAGTTATTTTTGTGAGCTCGTTTTCCTACCCGGAAGTAAGACGCCTTGATCTCTGAGGCTCCGTCTTTGCTCCATTTCATGACGTCGACCAAACGCGGGCCTCAGCAGTGTGTCTGCGTTTCGCCCACAGAAACTTAAAGTGAAACTAAAATAAAAGCGTTTTGCCAATCACCGCTAGCTCCAAGGAGAAAGTGGATGTGTGTTGGCTTGGAGGCGGTGCTGGCAGCCTGAAAGAAACTGGTGGAACAGTCATTTTCAGGGATGGGGAGAAGCTAGTGCCCAGAAAGCAGGGTTGGAGAGGAAATACCACTTTGGGGATATTTTTTGGGAGGATTTAACATTATAAAACACTTCAAAGCTCCAAAAAGTTGATTTTGTATGATAAAGGCCTGTTAAATGTGTTTTCAGGAAAAAAAATTTCTAATTTCCTTATTTTCTAGTCACTAGCAGATGCTTCCCAGTGAGAGACCACTTTGGTGCTTAGCATGCTGGGTAAACTATATCTAATTTTTAAAGAAAAAAAGGAAACATTTTTTTACCATAAAATCAAGTTTGAGATATACACATCTTCTTTATAGAGACAAATTTGTTAAAAGTTAAACACCTGAATTTCCTCCAATCTTCATACCCGCAGTATTCAGACAACAATTACACACAAGGAACAAAGGATTTTCTGAGTTGGGATGCGAGCAGATGAGTACACTTCCTTCTTTAACATAATGAAATATCAGCTTTTCATAGTCCTTGAATATAAACAGTACCAATTTATCATGGGACTTCTTCATATGCAGAGACACATTTAAATAAAAAATCTTTTAAAGTGGATATTTTACACTTCTGGTTCAGTTCAAATATCAGTGCGTTGACAATGATGCTCCCAGTTCTTCCAGTCCGTGTGATGAGCACAGCAGCCCGTTCCTCTGAGTCCGTCCTCTGTGAACAGGAGAAAGGTCTTTGCTGTTCTTGGAACAATCACACCTCGATCACCACAGAGTCTTTTCGGTGTTTGGGCTCATTGGCGAGGTGCGGTTTCTCTGTGCGAGTGTGCCAAACCAGCACCTGCAAAAGAACAGCAAGGAAACAAATCATCAGAGATCCTGATGGGATTATTCTGCTTCAATCAAATGGAGCTGGATCTTTATTCTGAAGGTCATCGCACACTTAGATTTGGTCAATTTTCTTTTTTTTTAAATATACTGACAAAACTCTATCTCCAGCATTTATTTCGTTCTTGAGTCCTTTGAAAATCCATTTCTTTTCTGTGGGTTTTTGCAAGTGTGAAAAAGGATTGTAGTCAATTTTCCACCTGTTTTTTTCTGTGGTTTCTGACCTTTCTGTCTTTCTGACTCGAGCCACCCTGATTGGCATTAGTTTCCCTCTTCAAGTGTGAATGCGTCTGTTTTCCGTCCGTTTTCTGGCCCTGATTGTTCCCATCTTGATAACAGTTTCGTTGTCTCTCCTGCTTTCCTCTTGAATTCTCCTTAATTAAATCTGTGTCACTTTTTTGGCCTCCAGAATAAAGCTCACACTCGAGACTTCAAGTCAGCTAACTACATTTCTTCAACTGCTGTTGTCAGTTCTCGATACAGTTTTAGTCAAAATGGCACACAGATGAATTGAGTAACTGCTGTCTTCTCTTAGCAGCTTCTCTTGGGGGGTTGTTAGATGGTGGGGTTGAGCAGCACTCCACTTCACCTTAGAACTGCTTTTTTGAAGATCTGAATGCAGCTCTGTGCCTACGGTGGTTCCTGAATGCTGATTAACATTTCTCTGTTGCACTAAAAGGGCGGATGCTCTCTCCTGTAATAAAACGCAGTGATGTGCAGAAATGCTGCCCAGGTTACTGTCGGTAATGTGACGTTTTAGTTTTAGAAAGTAGAAAGAACTTTATTTCATGAAAAAGTGTATTATGTTCTGTCTTGTAAGAAAAATAATTTATCAAGAAAGTTTGTAAATAGCAAAATATTCCTAGTTTAAGAAAGCAGGTCTATAATGACTAGAATTTTTTTAAAAATAAGAATTCTTGGTAAGACCATTTTTCTTACCCCATTTGCAGATTTTTTTTTTACTTATTTAATAAACGTGCTAAAAGGGCCTATTTTATGTAGTGAGAAAGCTGCAGTTTTATAAACTGTCCCTTGCATGACATTTGACCATAGGCCAAAAAAAACATAAAATGTAGATCTCCAACAGATAGATTGCACCCAGAGGAGCAACTGTCTGTTAAAATTGTGTTTTTTAACGGACTCTTTTCACCAGGCTCGCCATTGGTGAAAAGGTGAAAATGGTGCACTGAGATAAAACCGTGAGTTTATCTGTGCTGGACTTCTGTAATCACTCTGAGTCTGGACCAGAAATAATTCCAGAAATCCACTTCCCAATTCCACCTTTTTACCCAAATGTAGACAAAAGAAAAAAAAAATCAGGTGTAATCACTTTCAAAAGCATGATGGCAAAGTAAGTACTGAAGCAGATGATGTTTTAGACCATTTATCAAAATTTATCCTCCAGGTGAACTGGTCCAATTTTACGTTCGTATTGCCCTCGCCAACATGCCTTCAAGCGACCACTTTTTTAAAAAGTCAGTGCCCGTTTTGGGCTTCTATGATAAAAATCTAGCACGCTCATGGGTCGCTGCTCAAGTTTTTAGGATGGTTTAACTACGATACAATTCATGTGGCCACGTTGAAAGTTAAACCAGGTCGAACTTTAACCAATCAAGGACTCAGATTTGGTAGTGACGTATGGGTATTGTCCCTTTTAAACGCTCTAACAGCGCCTTCTTGAACATTAGTCACTTGTCCGGTGTGAACTTAGCAATATTCCTGAAGTTTAACTCCTGTAGTTTCAAAAGGCTGATGAGAGGAGTCTGAAATGCTGCTGCTAATAACAATTTTAGAAGATGTTGCACTGGATGCAAAGACTGAAATGTTTCTGGAGTCAGCAGATTTAATCTGATTCATTTAAATTTGCACCATTGAAGGAGCCTACAGGGTTGTGTTCAAGTCCACACACACACACACACACACACACGGGCATGATTTATGGCTAACAGGAAACATTGATGTCAGGTGGAACATGTCACTTCCTGCACACCGCGCTGTTAATTGGCCTGCTTTGCATTTCTAATGAGGCTAAATGGAAGTGCTCTTTGGAAAGGGCTGATCCAGAGCTGTGGGATAACAGAGTTTGAGTCTGTGCACACAAATACACACTGACACACTTTTTCTTTTTCTCCTCAGTCATCACAAGCACTTTTCCTCCTTTGGCCCTATGCAGTTTTTACCTCGTCCTCTCTGCGCTCTGCGCTTCTCTTTCAGGTAACCTGGAGACAAAAAGCTTTTTTGGGTCTAAAGGACAGGATGCCCCCATTACTCCCCATCAGAGGAGGAATTTTACCAAGACGCTGTTTTACTTCAAGACAGCCTGCCTGGCATCACTATTGAATTCAATTTTTTCTCCAGCAGCTTGTGTCAATACGTCCTGCATTTAAATAAAATAAAAAAAAAACATTGATTTGCAGTGCAGTCTTTGCTTTACAGGACACATTCAAAAGTAGCTCTTAGTAAGAAAAGGACTTTATTTCTGAAGGTAAAGGTGATGAAGTTCTGGATATCAACAACCTTTTCAGGCCAAAAAAACTTAAGCTTAAAATAGTAAAATAGTGATGTATTACTTTATCTGAAACAAAATAGTGTAAGAAATTACTAATACATTTGGATAAAGATTTTAGTGATGTCAGACAATCAAACGTTCTGTTTTCTAGACATTCCTTAAGTTGGTATGAGCTTCAATGGAACTGCAGGACACACCTCCACTCCCCTCAATATCTACATCTATATCATTGATGGCTAACCAAGTGTTGAACTTAGTTCAGTTGTATTTGTGGGTTCAGTTTAAACTTTTTTCCCTTTTTAGATTGAAACTATTGGTGCGCTGGTTGCTGTATGCCACCATACGAGCAACTCTTTGCACATTTGGAAACTAAAGGAACACAAGCCAAATCAGTTCATCAGGTAACCAAAAGGTGATGTCTTAAACGGTCACGTCGGTCTTTGTTCACTTCAGTATCAAATGTTTCAAGTTTAAAAATAATGGAAGACTTCTCACCTCTGTGATGAGATATAATTCACAGCAGCTGGGCTAAATGAATTCTAGAGAGGTTACTCTTTCTAAAAATGTGATTTTAGGTTTTGTGCACAAAAGGGTAAGAGGTGCAACTGCTGCACTATGTGTTTGTTAATTCAATTGCCAGTCTTGCTTGTGGGACCTATTTTCTGTAACATCAGAGTTCAGGGAGTTCCAAAACTGAAAAATGAACCTGAATCCAAACGAATCCAACTGCAGTGAATACTTCCAGTCTAAGACAGCAGACTACCCTCAGTCTCCTCTCCTTTGTCATCTTATCTTCATTTTTTTATCTCCTCCTTCAGTCGATCCATCAGTCTTTCTGTCCCGTTCTTCCTCTCTCTTTCTTCTAGATCTCATTTCCCTCCTGTGCTATATCATCCGTCTCCATCTGTTCCTGTTTCCCTTCTTTTCTTGTCCTGTCCCTTCTGTCTGTTGCCATCTGTCTGACTACATTACAGTTTCTGTCAGTCGTCTCCAGATACTGTCGAGAACATCTGATGAGCAGGTTTGCCCACTTCATCAAGGTCAAGCTTCAGGTTCCTTTGACTGTTGCAGACACTTTGATCAAAGAGAAACACAGTAAACAATGTAAACACAGCAGTGATACTGGTAATCCTCGATGCAGAAGAGTCTAACTTATCTTAAATTGAGGGAAATCTGTCAGACAGATCAGAGTTCATATGTGAAAAGCTTTTCTTACTATAAGAATATCTTCTAAAGGTTTCTAAGTTAGATTTTTAAGGTCAGGTTTGCAATAAACACATTTTATTTTTTCTTATGGTTAGTTCAACTTAAAAAGCTAACTAAAGATGGACTATTCACACAGAAGACAGTTCTATACCTTTTACACAAATATGAGTAAACCTGGAAATTTGAGTGGAGTCTGGGTCTGCCTGTGCCAGTCCCCAGCCGGATAAAATACAGGGTTGTGTCAGGAGGACTCTCTGCCAAAAACCAAGTGTGCGGATTGGTGGAAGCCGATTTGCTGTGGTGACCCCTAACCAGATATGTCGAAAGGTGAACAACAACGTCTGGTTTTGATCTAGATCATTCATTAGAAGATTTGCTTTAGTCAAGGGTTGGTGTTTGTTTCTACTTTTGAGGTCTTCCTCCTCAAGGGTTCTTGTTTGGTTTAGTTCTCGTAACTTCTTTGGCTTGTAGTGAGTTGTAGGCTTTTTCTCCATCACCTGATTTAGATTTCTATCAGAGCGTCATTTCATCATCAGTTTCCCAGCTCATGTATTCAGGCTGTCAGCTCTTCGTCTTCAGTGCTCTTTTGCAGTATACGTTTCATCTCAACCGGGAGTTCTGATCCGACCGAGTTCAACATCTTTAGTCAGCTGAAGTCAGGCTTCAAATATTGATATTGTATCATTTTGACGTTTTTATGTTCACAGTTAACATGGAAACTCAGCAGACTTCGTACATTCAAAGTGAGAGGATCTGTGCCTCCAGTTGGGTTTGCTTGATTCAGTTCTGTTCTTTTTCTTGTAGTGAGTGTTTAAAAGACTACAGTCTATTCAGGTATAGTCACATTCCCCTAAACATGATTTTCTCCAGTTTTAGTTTGACATCATCATTGCTGCCCTTTAAATGTAGGGTTAGGGTTTTTGTCTATCAGTATGTTTGGCTCTTTGGTTTGACATATTCATCGTCAGACCATCGTCACACTTTCTGTTGTCTTGGTTGTGTTTAGTTTGAGTACTTTCATCTCCCTGTTTTTTTCATATGGTCATGTTTCATTGTGTTCTCATTGGGCTTCAGCTTTTTTGTCAACATCTGTTGCACTTTAGTTTTTTCATCCTATTAGATGGAATAACTTTGCAGAATCAACTACTGGCAAAAACTTTTTTCACCACTTTATTCACTGGAGTGACACCCCAAATGTGATTTGAAAAAGACCAAAGTATTGGAGTGGACGAGGTCTGACCTGGCTTGTTGTAGGATGTTGTAGGACTGACTTGGTTTACACGGCTTTACTGTTATTAAGTGAACGTCAGGCGCTGGATTGACTAACTGATTGTGGCCTGTAAATAATTAATCAATTTTATCCCAAATATTTTAACATAATAATTGCTATGAAAAGCCTCATTTAAAAGTGTTTTCATTGAAATTTGTGATATTGGGGAGCAGTAAAAACTGAAAATAAAACTAAAAAGTGACTTTGTGAAGACTTCCAACTTTACTTTTGCATCATCATGACATTTTCAATCTCTAACAATTTAAAAAATATATAAATCAGGTCCAGACTGCTCTCATAAAAAACATCACAAAACAATGTGAACACCTCTGAGCAATCCAAAAACTATTGACCACGAACGTCTTTTTAATATCATAATTCATTTGTTGACTAACTTTATTTCACATTATATCACAACAGCAAGACAGTAGAAAAGGCATGTTTGATCATTTTGAAGCCTAAAATGAAGCGGAAATAAGAAAGAAGACAGAAGAGAACATTAGAAGGAGAAAATGAGACACGAGGACGTGAAACATCTGGAGAATTTAACTAATTAGACTTTGTCTCGAATAATTAAGCAATAATTGAATAATTAAGTTCTAATCATTGATTCAAAATATCTATAATAACAGCTATATAATTGACAGCCCTAATTTTAGTTTAGAAATTTAGCTAAAGCCTTAAATAAGCATAGTTTTTTTTTTTTTTTATCCTAATTTACATTCAAACCACAACCATGCACAAATGATCAATTGGGATAAGGTAGCAGGGTATATTGAAATTTCAAATGCAGAATTGAAAGCAAACACAAAATACAAAAATATAAGATTTGGTCACAGGGTTATAAAATGTTGGTACACTAAAAATATGACAATAAAAATAATAAAAGTTGAAAAATCTTATCTTCTTTCTGCTCTATTATGTTTACATATCTCTTAAGTGCTCATTTATATTTTTGTATCTCTTTTGTGGGTTTGTAAGAGCTGGGTGAGCAGACCCCTAACACTAAAAGTGTGAAATACAGTTGGTCTTTTGTCTTTGTGAGCTATCATCTCTTGCTTTGGAAGCAGATCATGCAGAGGAACTCTTAAACTCACTGAGGAGCTGCCTGCTATTTTCTACTCTGAAGTTATAGTAATAAAGGAGTTGTACATCTCCTTGAGTTAATCTTGAGGCCTCTTTTTTGCACTTTTTCCAGTTGCAGCTTCACTCTTTTTTCACATTCTGAACATTGTTGTTCCCAAACCAGTATAAATAATCTAGAGGTCATTTAAAGGTATGGCAATGCCAAGGTAGAAAAGTTACTTCACCATTCAATTCATAAGGATTCTCTGAGCACAAGTGAGAGCTCAAGTACCTTATGGTAAAAGGCGTATACTTGTATAGCACTTTCCTACCTTTGTTGAAGGCCAAAGGCGCTTTAGAATCACAGTACTTCATGGGAAAATCCTGCAGAATTGGCTTTTGAAACCAGCACAAACAAAGATGTACTTCCATTAAGCTGCACCCTACCACTACAGTTTATTTATCCATATTTTTATCACAGCAATTTTCTGTTGCGGACATGAGGCCAACATTCTCTCCATAACCATTATCCAGGTTAGCTTCTAGCATGGTTTCTCAAGTGCACAGTTAAAGAGGGAAGAGTTGTGAAGATGTACTCTTTTAGCTTGTCGGATTCCTAAAGGAATCAATAAATCACTGATCTTAAGCTACATTTACACCGGCAACAGGTGTAATTGTCTGTAAACCAGCATTTCAAGTTCCAATCTAACCACATTTATTTTCTCTTGTAAAATAGTTTCCCGTAGTCTTTTAATTATGATTGTGCAGTTTTTAGACAAAATCAAGGACTTTATTGTTTTTTTAAGACATATTTAATGCCCAGCAGCAGTAGCTCATTAGAAATACAATTCTGATTTGTGGGTGGGACTATTGGCTTGAAGCAACCCCGCCACCTCAGCATCGCTGAGAGTTCTGTTTGCGCACTGATGCGCGAGCTTACAGCCTCAAGCTAGCTTTAACAGTGCCAAAACAACGGCGAGCAATGTTGGATTAATCCAGCCGTACAGTTTTGAGCCAGAGGCCAGCTTGGATAAGGAAAATGAATACGTGCAGAAGGGGGCAGAGGAGCAAAGTGGAAAGAGAGACTTTTCCATGCCCATTTTAATAACTGAGTCATTAGTCTGAGCTTTTTCAAGCATCCAGTTTTCTGATCCAACCCGATTTGAATTAAGAAATCTTCAAACGCAGTTTTAATCCTAAATTATTTTATATAGGTCCTCCATTATGAGAGAAATGCTACAAGAACATGTTTAAAAACACAAAGAAGACCATTTTCATTGGAGGGGGTCTTTAAGGCCTTCGCATTCAATCATCGATCACGACGCATAAATTAATAACTGCGGGGCCGCGGGGCCCTGGCCCTGGGGGGTCTGCCTGCGCTGGATGGGCGGCCCGGCTGCACCTGGGGGCTGGCGTCACTCCTTCTCTGGCCCTGGGACGGGGTGGGGCAACCCTCTTGGGGCCTGCGATTGCTCCAGGTAAAGCCTACCATTGCGGGGTCTGGGGGGAGCGGGCCAGGGGAGGGGATGTCTGTGGGCAAGAGGGGGGGTCCACTACCAGTACGGGACCCTAGGGGCTTCCTCGGGCCCGCTGGTACCTGACCAGGTAGCTACAGGGGCGGTGCTTGGGGGGG